>JAPMNZ010910762.1:0-17716 GCA_029875035.1 Pomatoschistus microps
GTTCACCAAACTAGTTCAGGGGCCGACATCACAGAGTGAAAAACTGTCTTGACGGGCATCGGACTGTTCTGAGCTTTAAAATGATTTATAGAGCGGAAGTTGGCTGAATGATTTATGTGTACCATCTCACCAGCTACATTAGCATCATTAACGCCAGCGTGCAAATCAAGTCAACAACTTGATTTGTTGGTAACAAGGTCTATATTGGCTGAGCTGAAGTTGGATGGTTGACACAGTGAACTTGTGCTTATGATCTCAAACACTACTTTGGGGTAGCAAGGCAGAGGGCCACATAAAATGACACTGAGGGCCGCATTTGGCCCCCGGGCCTGAGTTTGGACATGCCTGATCTAGAGTCAAGGAGGAAGTTTGACAGAAGAACAATAGCCTCACATAATATGACATTACACAATATGCGTCCTTTACCAGAAGGGCGATGTCAATGATGCTGAAAATGGTTTCGCATAAAGGACACGTTATATTTCTCCAGTGAAATCCCACACTTGACTTGCGTTGCTCCAAAATCAACTTTATCTCCTGCTCAGAAGGCTGTACTGGATGACATGCGGCCAGGGACAAAAGCAGGGCCACCGTGACCCAGGCAGAGCTCTGCAGAAGAGCAGAGAGCCGCATCACGCCGTCTGCAGGTGTCCAGTGTCTGCTGCAAGGAAAACAACCACATTAACGCAAGTCACTGGAAGCCACAGCAATATGCGAGATGCTTATTTCACACGACGCTAAAGGAATGCCACAAACACAATAAACAACGGAAGGACACAAAGACGCTAAAGTTAAGTCAAGTTCACAGCCGCTCTTATCCGTAGATTCGGCGATTAAAACCATGAAGATGTGTGATGAAAGAGATACATAGATACATAGTTTGTAATAAGAATAGTCATACCGTGTCTGTGCCAAAAACTGTGCGTGAGCGAGGACACTTCTGTTATGATTGTACCTTTTCCGGTTGGTCTGATGAAGCACGCAGCAGTCAGCTGACGCACCACGTGACCACTCCCTCCACGCTACTCAAGGCTCTAAATGACCAAATAATACAAATATTAACTTCAGCAACAACAACAAAAACACTAAATATAGAAAAATATAAAAACAAAACCAAATGTAAATTGATTTGGTCCACACGCAAATGACTCCTACAATGTAAGATTTTCATGTCAAGTCATCAGTAAATGGTCCTAATATGTCAAAAGGCGTTAATAAACCATGTTTTTAAAAAAATACTTAGTAGTTCAGCCGAAATATTTGGATTTCAAAATTGGATTTACAGCCCCTACATCTTGTTTTTGTTTTCATTTCGATGTCCCGCCCTCCACCTTTTCACCAATCAGAAAGTCTGTGATCTGTTTTCCCGGGAAGTAATATGTCATATTACAAACTACTAAAAAAAAAGTCTTCTCAAATCATTAATGATAAAACATTACTTGTTTTAATATAATTCAAACGCTACTGTTATATAAAGAAGAGGACATGTTGATTTTGAAATGTGCAATTGTCCATAAAAACAATAAAATCTTCACCAAACACCTACTTTAATACAACCATTCAAACATAACAATATGATAACATTTCATTTGCAGCATGGTAGCTTAGGGTTTTATAGCAGAGAAAACGGAACAAACAATAATATAAATATAAAACATTTATTGCATTAATGATTGTTTACACATTTCTATGGCTTGCTGTTCAGACTTCTTCCATACTGTCAAGCCATAATAAAAGCAACAAGTTGGCGTATTTGTTCTTTTTAAATATTTAGAAAAAAGCATTGTAACATAAGAGTGGTCTTGGGCCCGATGCACATATATTTACAGTGGCTTAAGCAAATGCATGGAAAGTGAAGATAATGAGTGGTTTGCATTTTTTTTTTTATCATTGGGAACTGTAAGAAGCTTTTATTTGTCCTGCATCTTCTCCAGGATGGGCACGATCATGTCAAACTTGGGTCTCTTGGCGGGGTCCTCGTTCATGCAGAGCCTCATCAGTTTGCAGATATGAGGAGAAATACCAGGCGGAATCGTCGGTCGAAGTCCTTCCAGCGACACCTATGGAGAAAGTTTTAATGTGAGTGCTGTGTTTATTGTTTAGATCCAGCAGAGGTTTTCTGTAATGTCTACCTTCATGCCTATCTCCATGTTTGAAAGGTCTGCGAATGGGACCTCCCTTGTCACGAGCTCCCACAATAACACGGCGAAACTCCACATATCAGCAGACCTCCTGTTGATATCCTCAGGCCTTTTCTGCAAAGCTAAAAGCAGAAGCTAATTTGATAGAGGAAGTGAGGAACAGAAAGAGTCATGATAGTGAAATTGAATACTGAATTAGAAAAAAACAAAACACTGCCACTGTACAGAATGAGAGCCATTGGAATTGAAAATTATTTCAAAGATTTTAATCTTTGAAAAAAATACTGATCGTTGTTGGCTAATTAAATATTGTTTTATCTTATGTTATCTTAATATGTTGTATTTAGCCTGCAACATTATAATCAAGTTTGAAATGTTGCATTATGACACCTTTGGACCAATACAAATTCCCCCCGTCGTTTGCCCAATACTCAGAAAGATAGATTTACAGATAAGTATACGTTATTGATCCCCCATAGGAGAAATTCAGGTGTCCAGGAGGAGAAACACTTCCATTCATACAAACTTAAATAAATACACAATTCCATAAGTTACTAACAACAGTAATAAAGTGCACATGTTTATGTTGGACATTAATATAACAGATCTCTCTTAAAATTTGACGTTTTGAGCCTGTTTCTATGGTTATTCCTCTGAGCGGCTATTTTTAGGTTCAACTTCCCAATCATATTTTGTTATACATTATGTAGGTTTTTTGAGCAATTTATTACTTTTATTTGATATGAGCTTTTTCGGAACAAAATGAGTATATGCTTGACCTGAACTAAAACTACAAAGGCTTCATATTGCACACTCATAGACCAGTGATTACTATAAGTTGTGCTTTGGGTTTAGTGTGTAGAATATTATAAATGTGGTTGTGTTCTTGTAAGGAATTTAATTTAAGTATAATATGCAATTGTAGTCCATATTACTTACTATCAATTCCTGTAAGTGGGTAATAATACTAGGAAATCAGATGGAAACGATCATGCGAGCCACATGTTGGACACCTTTGATGTACTCTGTGTAATTCCCGAGATCAGGACACACTCCACTACACGGACTAAAACACGTTGGAGCTGAATTTTATGGTACACCATGTTCCTGCAGAATGACTCACGGCGTGTAAGTATAGGATCAGCAGCAGAGCAGGGAAATACCTTCGGGGGCCATCCACGCAGGAGAGTACATGCGGCCTGGACACTGGAAAGACAACTTGGCGTCGGCCATGCTGACTCTGCCTGTCATGTCCTCGTCAATCTGCCAAGAATATCATAGTTTATGTTATTTTGTCATAATGAATGTTTTTGTTATCTATCATCTAACTCCCTTGTGAGATTTTGTTTTTTTTAATGGTTTTATATATACACATGTTTTTATGTTTTGAATGACCTTTGAGGTTTTTTAATTGAGTTTTTAATGGTAAGTTTGGTGTTTTATGTGATGTGGATTGTGAAGCGCCCTGTGTGTTTGTGTTGCCCTGTGTAGGAAAGGTGCTCGACAAATAAAGATTGATTGATTGAAAATAAAATATGGTGTTTCAGAAAATGCAACGATAAAAACAGCTGCAGAGTAGAATGGAGCTATGGAATTGACTTATGGCTCCGGAAGTGAAATTCCCTTTTCAGAATGACAATTGGGATTTTAAAAAACAAATTATTTTATAAGATTGAAGACATGTTTTGAAGGGCTGATGAGTGATCTAAGACAAGTGACCTACATTTATAAAGTTTGTTTTTTGAAACTTTTAACTGTGCTGAAAGCAATCTCCTGGTGGATAGTGATCACGAGTTAACCCCTGTATTGTCTTCATAAAGATCTGTAAATATGATGTTTTTTATGTCAGGTCTGTGAATTAGCCATCAGCTAAGGCCTTTGATGATGATATTGGTTATTTGTAACAATGCTTCTTGTTCTGTCCCTATCAAACAGATATATAGTAAATAAATAAACAGAAAAATTACAAGTATGTGCTTCTTACTTAAAACTGAGCCAGACGTTATTTTTGTTTTTTGTTCTTTTCTTACCATTTAATACACTTACCATTACATGCTTACTGTTCAGATAAAGCCGGGAAACCATTGGCTCTAAAGTGTGAAGGAAAGCCATGCCACTCGCAATGTCCAATGCAAATTTGACCGCCTGGCTTTGATCAACAACAAGAGCTAAGACAAAAAATACAATAATCAGTATTTAAAATCAAAGTGAAAAAATGTGTATGTACTCACTTGTGCCTTGATGTAAAATATTGAAGAGTGACCCGTAAGGCATGTAGTGAGTGATGAGGATCGGGTGAGGAGAAGGAGGCGATTGACACGCTCCCAGGACAGGAAGGATGTTTGGATGAGAAAAGATTCTACAAATGATGAAAAGAAGATAATGAAAATATTTAGAATTTTTTTCCGGTTTTAGATAATTCATTATGAGCATTTAACAGTGGCCATGTGGCGGCATACTAGATGTTAAGCCTGCAAGTGTCCTTCACTATTGTATATATATTTCAGTCAAAATAATTTGCCTGAAAACAATGAATATACACTGAAAGTACATCATCACGACATTATAATAATATTGTGTTTGTTTAAAATGAACATTTGTAAGATTTTCTGTTAAAGGTTTTGGTAACATCTGAAGTCAGTCCACAGTGGAAAATACCTGAGTTTTGGATGCTCTTCATTAAAATCTCTGCTTTTTCTGGTTGTCCAGTCCCTCACATGTAGGACCTTTACTATTATCTCATCGCCCTGCCACCGGCCCTGCCACAACTGCAGACAAAAAAACAAAATATATATATAAAGAAACAGATCAAAAAAGAAATAGATAAAAGATTCTAGTCAATGTACAACTTGATCAGTAGTTCATTGTACTGATTTGAACACTTGCTGACCTCTCCGGACTGATTTTCGTTGATCTTGGCCAAAAGTGAGAGCTGTTTAAAGTCAATTCCAGCCTGTTTGTTCAAAGTACCATTTCCTAGAAAATAAACACTGCTTTAAGAGAATCCAAATGATTGTATATTGTTATTACAGAAAAAAATGGAAGAAGCACTCACGGGGTCGTGTCCTCATCGTCCCTTTCCAAAAAGTTTCCTTATAAGGAATTTTGGCCATGTTCTGGCCTGTTTTTTCTGCCTTTTCTACATAGAAATCAAACAGTATGTAAATAATAATGTTTACAGGAACTAAAACATTGTGGGCCTTTTTCTTACCCTGAAGCAGTTGTTTTAGGTGAGCTTTGGCTTTGTCCAAAGGTGTTTGTCCATATCTGTTACATACGCACACCTGAGCACCACTGGCAACCAAATCCTATGAATGAAGAAGCAACTGTAAATGCACTGGGAAAAGTCATGTTAAGTCACTCTACGGAAAACAACTGCATTAGAATGATTTCACCACAAGAGGGCAATTCCAGACAAAAATAAATAATTATATGTTTCTAAATTGCTCAATTACGTTTTGAGTATGACACATTTAATACTTTCCTGGTTGAATACAAGACAATAACAATAATAATAGTAAAAATAATAATACTGAAACTGTCTAACACAACATTTTGAGCAAGATAGATTATCAATAAACCAAATGGCACGTTTGGAAAGGAGAAAGAAGATACAGTGAGACGGGGTACCTCTGCCACTTGGTCTTGCCCCCAAAAGCAGGCGTAATGCAGAGGGGTGTTCCCATGTTCGTTGACTGTATTGGGGTCAGCTTTGCACTGAATGAGCTGTGATTTGCAAGAAGGTAAATGAGATCACTGCACAATGACAGAAAGCATATGGTAGTTACGGTCTATTCTCTGTGAGTACCTTAGCCACGATGTCTCTGTGTCCGTGGCTGGAAGCGAGATGCAGTGGTGTGTCGTCTCCTCTGTTCATCACGTTGATCCGAGCGCCTCTCATGATCAGCATGTCCACCACCCCACTCCTGCCCTCTCTACAGGCCCAGTGCAGGGGGCTGAAGCCGTGGTCGTCCCTGGAAACAGCAACACAACATTATGACCGTTGTTTAAGCTTTAGGTGCGAGATAGAGGTCTAGGAGAGATAGAGGTCTAGGAGTGATAGAGGTCTAGGAGAGATAGAGGTCTAGGAGAGATAGAGGTCTAGGAGTGATAGAGGTCTAGGAGAGATAGAGGTCTAGGAGAGATAGAGGTCTGGGAGTGATAAAGGTCTAGGAGAGATAGAAGTCTAGGGTGTTAGAGGTCTAGGAGAGATAGAGGTCTACGAGTGTTAGAGGTCTAGGAGTGTTAAAGGTCTAGGAGTGTTAGAGATCTAAGAGTGTTAGAGATCTAGGAGAGATAGAGCAATTCACAAGGTAACTTGATAGACACAATCACACTAGGCATTTAAAGATAGTTGTATGCACAGCAAAACAGAATTTGAACATTGTCAAGAGTAGAAGCTTTCCTCACATTTTCAGGAAGACATAAATCTGAAACGCTGCCTCCCCATGTTGAGTCCAGACTCTGGGCACCAGTAGGAGGCCAGTTCCTGTGCTCCTCAGAGTCATTCCGTTCAGCAGATTAAAACGCTTATGTAGCAATTTTGCAACTAAGAAAAAGTTTCAGGGGAGGTCTACCGTGAACCAAGAATGATAACCAGTAAGCCAATGTAACAATAATTTAAAAAAATCTAAGTAATTGAAATTTTTATTGAAGGAGTTTTAATTTGACACATACTGATTTTTACTTATATTGAATATTAATCATTACTTCTACAGATGAACCACTACTGTCTACTATCTTGATATATCTAAAGTCCCTGAAGATGATTCATCCATCCATCCATTTTCTACCTCTTACACAAAATCAGATGAAAATGAATGTGAATCTGAACATGATTTGATAGTATCCGTAGCTTGTTGGGCTTGCACAGACACTTCAATATCAAATGACAAAACAACTATGTGTGTGGTGCTGTATTTGACACTGATGTTTTCACACCTCTCATCTCCGAATCTTTATTTAGACTTCAGCACATGCTCTGGTCCACGGCCTGCAGTCCTGTCCCCATCTGACAACTGCTTATAGTGATAAATATGTCTGTGCGGGTCAGGAATGCCAGGAACATGTGCAGAGGTGCAAACACGCACGGCACACAGAGGCTTAGGGCCAGTCGACAAGGAGTCAACCTCTCACCCAAGTGCCACTGGCCTCTTCACCCGCGCATACGTTACATTAGCGGACCCCGGGGCACTTGAGGGGGTTACTTGCAACTTGCTGCAAAGCCACACATCCATCCCTATATTTACCGCCGGCTTTAGCGCTTCAGTAGCCTGCAGTAAACATGATAATGAAGAGGAACAGGTTGAGTTCACGTGATGTCCATAGACTGTAAATAAGTGACATCACACAACATTCCAAAGAGCATAAAATTGTGGTAGGGGGGTGACTGAAAAATCTTTGGCATCTGTTAATATTCCAGTCTTAGTTTAAAGCTAATTTTCACATTTTCTCCGCCAGTCCATACTAACTATTGTCTAATTATTTTCTCATATAAGGTGTCTAGAAGAGGTGACGATTTTCAAATACAAGTGCATGATGTTAGCCAGTAGAAAGGACGTTCATAAATAAGAAAAATGTGTCACTGAAAAATGATCTGTTAAAACATTGCATTGTATTGGCACTTGCCCTCCAACTGAAATAGAAAAAAAAACATGAATGCGATCTATTGGTGGATATATAGTAAAATGAACATTGAAAATTTTTTCTTCAAGAGTCAGATTTCACAATAATATCACTCAAAAATTACCATTGTATCTAATTGTTATAGTAAATGTATAACTTTGATACCTTGAAGCAAGACTTAGAAAAAATATCAATATTCATTCAAACCTCATGCCTGGATCTTCTAAATATCAGTTATGTACCTTTTTTGTCCTCTGAACCACAGACAGTTTAGCGTAGACTTATTAAAAGCAAAACTCTGGAATGACAGAGCGGAAAATGCTCGGTGGAATCCTCAGCCACATTCCCTTTCCTCCTCCCTCTGCCTTCCTGTGTCAAATTCACAAACAGCCCATTGGGACAACGCCAAAAAACTCTTCAATGTTTACAAGTGGGAGCTACAGTATTTTACCATATCTTCCCACGCATTGATGCAGTGCAGCACTCCGAACTAAAGAATAGGATTAATTTAAAAAAATATATATTTTTCTATTCTAGTCATACTAGATCTGAAACAATGGTGTATCTCAGCATTTTCTAAAATGTAGTTTCAGTTGGAGGGCAAGTTTCAATACAAACTATTTTTTAAAAGAAATATTGGAAGATAAAATGTCATGTGTGTCAATGTTTTTTCCAAATATTGTTTTTATTATATTCACAAACCCATCATGTCTGTGTGGGGCAGGTTTGTACATACTTTGGTTGTTTTGAATACTGTCCCCACTTTTACATTTCTACACGTTTATGATAAAACAATTAGACCTTAGTTGATATGTGCTGACAATGAAGAACTATGTATACGTTTGTCTCATGCAGATTGGCCCAGGGATGACAGAGAAATTACCTCTAAACTAAGACTAAAAGTCCGACTACTGGCTCTTTGGAATGTTGTGATGTCACATGAACGCAAGTAACACACCAAATATTGGCTATATACTCCGCAGCAGAGATCTTCCAGGCCGCATACTTGAACCCACTCAGCATCAGAAACAAAGCAGCCCCCTGCGGAATGACTGCATAATGATGTTTATATGGGAGTGCAATGGCCCCCGGTCCCTGTATGGAGCTGAGCAGAGGAAATGGCCTTGACTGCTCTGTGGTTGGCTGGAGGCTTTGCAGCGCTCAAACGTCAACACACTGCACATATAAGGACCTCCCCAAGAATGAGATAATCTGGAGTTTCACAGTCAAGTTTATCTGAGCCGCTTTCTATGAAAAGAGTTAGGCTATATGTAAACAGACTGTGGTCCATCCTCACCCTAGCCTGTGTTTAGTCTAATAACATATTACTAATACGCAGTTTTTAGGTCATTGGTCGAGCTGTTTGAGGCTCAAAGTGGGGCAAACATTTTAGGCGTGAGTTTGTATGAGAAAGCAACACCCCATCCCTGTGCCTGTGCCCCTAGAGGCCTGTGGTGTAGAGTTGTGGTAGCTTCAGGTTTACTTTGAGTTTTCTTTCTCTGAAAATAGTTGTGATTTGGCTCGGAAACTGACTCCACACTGAAGCAGGAAAAAAGCTGGTGTAGAGAAGAAAACAGCTTGGGTCAATCAACTGTGAGAACACTGACATGTGACAAACCTGTGCTGGGGTCAGGACTTTTCACAAGATTTTAATGATTGATTAAATATTTGGAATGTGCGGTAGATAAAATGTATGTAATTTCTGAAAATGAAAACACTCTGCATTGGTTTGGTGTTAACATAAGTTTCTCTGTGGCTCTGCTTCTGCTGCTGTTTCAACCTTTACGAGTTGGAATATGAGTTTGCTCTTGTCGCTCATTCTTGTCTGAATGAGGTCAATACTAAAACAATGATTAAGTTTCCTCTGATTTTCCAATAGTATCATTTAATTGCTGTGGCAACTCTTTCTCTCTCTTTCTCTCAAAACCCACAAAGTTCAGGAAGTGTGACAGTGATATTCAGTTGTGGGCAAAGCTGAAACAACAAATCATGAAGTGAGAGTCGTCATAATGATCTGCTGCACTATATTCATGTTCCTCAATTCACATTATTAAGTACCAGAAATATTTACTGTATCAATTGTAAAGTGTACATCACTCATTCTCCAGAATTTGGGCATATTCGCCTGCTGTGCGGCAGCCACACGATTCAACACTCTGCTCCAGGGCAGCTGTGGCTACAGATGTCGTCTACACCATATTTGTGGAGTGAATGAATAATAAAGTGTGAAGGGCTTTGTGACATTGCTCTGTGAAAAAAAACGCTCTAAAAATAAAGACTTTCTGTAGTTCAGTGTCTAGTGCTTTCAGTTCATTTCAGGCCAAGATGATTAGGTTTTAACAGCTTTAACAGTTTCAACAGTTTCAACAGTTTCAACAGTTCTCTTCCAGTCTGTGGAAGTTGAAGCCTGGACATTAGTCACCGCCCACAGCCTTCGTGAATTACCACAGCTTTTATACAGGCACAGTTTTAGAGGGTGACATCATAAAAATGGAAAAGTTAAATCACAACTGGAGCTCACCAGAAGGAAACTATTTTTAAACATTAAATATGCCAAAACATCCCTCTTTAGACTCAAAAATCCACATCCACGTCCATAATCACACTGCATTATCACACATCTGTTACAAATCTAAAAGCCACAGAAATCTATGCCCTGTGGCTACAAAGCAACAGTCTGCTTCATACCTGAACTACCTGCAACCTCCAACCTGTTTTGGCGACTGTGTTTACTGCTTTTATCTGCTTCTATTTTTTTTTTACAAATCTCAAATCATTGTGTCTTTTTCTATAATGTGATTATATTTGAAATGTTGAGGTTTGACACTTGCTTTAATGTTTATTTAAACCAATCCCACATGTCCGATGACCCATCAACCCGCCCAGCTCATGAGTTATTATACAGTAATTATATATGGGGTGGCATATAAGGTAACTGGTTAAAGCTGGGGTACCTCATTTTATAACCACAACACATGGAATGCTCTCCAAACAAATTGGTTCTATCACTAGTTTTCACACACATTTAGTTTTCGCCTCTGTCAAATCTTAAGATCAGCTTTCTTGGAGAAAAATTGGGCAAAACAGAAGCCACTCCACTCACTGTGTTAGCCCAAAGCAGTGAATCACCTGGCTCTGTCTTACACATATGAATAAGATAAATGATTTTCTACTGAGATGAAGCCATTTTACTTTTACTAGACTCTTTAGGACAAACAAATTGGATTATTTTTTAGAAAACATGTTGGGTACCTCAGAATATCTAACATTTAAAATTCATCCATTTCTTATAAAACAATGGTTGCCACATTGTTCATGTTAATTAAGGAGATTATGCAGTCCAAAATCTGAATGAGTACAATTTCTTTAGTCAAATGCAGCTGGTTTTCTCAACCTAAACCTCAGCCGTAATAGCACGTCAGCAACTACATCTAAAACCAATAGCACGGATCACAACAAATGGTTTTAGATTAATTTTAAGAAACATTTGGAACCAGACATAATAACATACAAACAACAACAATTTTGAAATCTCCAATTAGTTTATTGTAACCCAAATATCTTAAAATTAACTAAAATGTTATTGTCTATACACGAAGGGTTAATTTGCCATTAGAACAATAGTTGGAAAGGCTTTGAAATATACAGCCAATAACAACATATGGAGGAATTCAACATTTTGATGCATTTTCATATTACAGACATCAGGCTTTGCAATGTAACTCTTCATATTTTGTGCGGCTATATCATACTTCAAACCAGATATAATGACAGGCCTACTTCACCTCTTCCACACCTTCATATCAGAGACAAGATAGTGGCTCTCTGATGTTATACAGTTGGACTTACCCCAGGTTGAGGTCATTTTCAGTGTTGTCCAGCCAAAGCCGGACAGCCACAGAGTTCCCCTCCCGACACTGAGTGAAGATGTCATCCATGTTCAGACTGAAGGCTTCCTCTGTGCGCTGGTCTCCGCTCCTGTCTCCAGTCTTGATATCATGTAGCCTGGAAAAGGTGTTGAGTGAATGTAACTTCATATCACAGCTATGACAACTCTTGGCATCCAGTTAGTTTATGAGTGAAGAGTTGGGTCTTAAACACAAGAAGCTTATCTAGAATCCTAATGTGAAGGTTTTTTTTTTTTATATACTAGGACTCCCAGAATTATGGTCAAGGACTTGTTCAAAGCCAGCCACTGACATTTAAAAACTACAAGTTTGTTTCATCGATATAAAGACACAGAAGTGAATTACTTAAAAATACAGGGGAAAAACACAACGTTAGGAAGAGCAAAAATGTACATATACTGGGTAATTACTCCAGCAGGAAAAGTTGTCAAATTGACTGCTCTGGAAGTTCTAGTGTTAATAGACAGTTAAATTCATGTGTGTGAATGTTAAAACACTCACACGTATATGTCCTGAGCTGACTATTTGGTTACAGATTGACATATCTGCTTCTGAGCATATATAATTGTATGTATCTGTATGTATTTGAAGGCCTACTCCAGGAGTTATAAAACATGAAATGAAAATACTTTAAATCTACAATTAGCAAAGTAAATCCAATCCCCTTTAGGCTATCTTTTTAGGCCTATGTTTCATTGTAACACGCTTGAACAGTAAAAGGCAGGATAGTATCAGCAAAAGTAGCCGCCTATGTTTTCCCTTATATGGTATAAGGAGATTCATCCGTTGTAAACCCTTGAAAGGCAGACAGCCAGGCATTACTCAGAGTAGTGACAAAATAACAAATACTGCATTGGTAAAACGTTATCCTATTCTTTTCAAACTCCCCACACACTGAAAATGTTCCAAACTGAATAATTCACATTCTTTCCATGAACGCCCAATTCCGACGAGACCCATATCCCCATACATTCTCTCTCTTTGAATTCAATAGTCAACACGTTCAATGGTAGAAGTTAAGGGCAGCGACGCAACTTTAGGGTCAAGATGTCAAAACCACAAACCAAAATCAAGACTTACCTGCTGTTTTTGACCGCTTCCTCAAGGACCCCTTTTCAAAGTAGTCCGTCTCCCGTAGTCCCAAGACCAAGGAAAGTCCACGCCCCGCTCCTCAAAGTGGATCTGGCCACAGCAGAGACAGAAGCGCCTTGGAAAAGCTGCGTGCGTCAATGGGCCATGCACTCGCAGCTATGAGACGACCTCTGGCGGACGCTATGCGCTACTACATAAAGAATATGTTCTAAAATAGTCCTCAAAAGCAACGCGGAGGTCAGGAGGTGTGTGGGGCAGCAACATGATGGCAGAAATAGATTCTATAAAATGCATACTAGCTTAGTTACTCAGTTTAGGTAAGTATATAATGTGTAGAGTCTACTCTATACTGTAAATAGTATACAATTGGTAACAATAACACCAATGTACTTAATCAAAGTCTAATATATAAACATATATTTACATATAACTATGTAATATTATTTGAGGATAGTGTATTTATCAAAGCGTGCAAGCCCTAACCCAATGTTATCATACAAAACTAATACATATTTAAAATGAGAAAACTTTGCAATACAATACAATCCTTTGTTGTGAATGTAACTCTATAAATAGCATGACTTTCATACATTTTTCGTACTTCCAAGACTTCTCTAAATCAAGATGAAGATGTACATAGTGTATTAAGACCAGTGTTTTGAGGTCTACAGGAACAGTAATGCTTACAGGAAGCAATGCTGCTGATGTGATGAACTTAATGAAGAGTTCACACCAAGGGCACAGAGCAGGGGGCCAACACCCAACAGCAATTAAACCAGATATTCATTGGAAGAATTAGCTTCAAAAATAAAAATGGACCCGTTTCTGTGGCAGTATTTAATAAAAATCATTCACCGACATATTCAAACAATTGAAGAAACAAAATTACTTCCCCCATCACAGTAACTACAGCTGTAAAATAAATGACATAAGGAAACTTGAACATTACGAGTTTAGTGAGACTGCTGTTTTTTAACATACATCTCTAACTTTGTATTAGGAGAGTATAAAAAAAGCAACATTTATTCACACAGAGATCATTACTATCAGCTAAATACACTGATGAGACTCACTCTGGGCCTGCAGACTTTTCCGTGGACATTTGTGGGACAGATGCTGTGGACATCGAGGCCTCTTCAGATAGGGATGGCGGAGGTGTATACACAGGTTGAGCTGATTCTATATGTTGTGATCCTGCTAAACTTGTAGTGATAGAGGGTCCACTGTCTACATAGTTCATATTTTCAGCCAGAGGAGAAAGTGATGCGACTCCTGATAGCCCAACATTATCAGCACTCAGTTCTAGTGAGTTCTGGGCTGTCATGACAGGCTCGGTTACGTCACCGGCTTTTGCTGCTGCTTCTGCCTCCATCTTTGCATTTTCAGCCATCTTGCTCTCCATCTCTTCCATGCGTCGCTGCACCATTTTGGGCATAAGGGTGACGTAGGTGCCCATCAGGCGGTGGTTGGTTCGGATCAACTTTCCAGCACAGTTGTCCACGCAACGCTCCTGTATAGGTATTTGGTTTATAAAAGGAAAGAAACACAATCAAAACAACAATATTGGCTAAATCTGATTCTTAAAAATGTACAATTTTCACAATTAATTGGTTCATAAATGGCATTTAGAACAGATTCTTTTATACTGACAACTGTTATAATGAAGTTGTTAATACAAGTATTTGCTATACTAGTAAGTTACATTTAGTAAATCTTTAGTCTATGCATTTATCCAGAAATCCAGGTTAGAACAATCACATATAGGAAATGTTTTTGTAATTGACCAAATCAATTATTGAAATTACATAAACATGTATTAATGGTAAAGTACTGCAATTTTACTGCACAAAAATAAAGCAATAACACTGTTCATGGGTTACTTTAAATATCTGTATCAAATGTTCACACACATATATTTCACAAAAATATGGGTTCTAAATCGTTAGAACATAGGGGTGAATGTACCTACACTGTTTGTTTCATACAAAAAATATCAAATATCAGACCAGTCATCTTATTGACAACATAAAGCTCTATCAGTCACTATTTGGTACATTGGAGTGAGAACTGATTGGCTGATTATGGTTTGGGTACCCCAGCTTTAGGAGTTTTGCAACGGTACCAATTTCTCAGACTAAACCAGAGGGGTGAACGACAACTCTGCTTTTAGACTATGAAGACAACACAATCGTGCTTACACTCATATGTAATGTGTTTGCTGAGGTTCTTATCGAGTTCAAAACTAACCCCAGATGTGCAGGAAGTTTAACTGCATGTCAGAAAGATTGTACCTGCATGTTTTAGATGGGTGTTTAATATTTATTATTTGTTAAATGCTCAATATTCAGAGGTGGCATATCATCAAAACAATTGTTGTGATAACCATTTATTATATAGCTGAGCCCTTCCCTATCTCCCTTATCTCCCTGGATCCATAGATAATTGAACCTATATATCTTTATGATGTTTGTTTGCATATGTTACAGTAATATGCACTGACCTCGTCCATGGTGAGACTTCTATAGTTGAAGTTGGTGGAGCATCGCTGGAAGCAGATCTCTGTCATGCGGTTGTAAACGAGAAGAAAATCCCGCAGCTGCAGAACGTAACAAGGTTCACTCTCAAACCAATCACGACAGAATTATTAATACATACATTTCGCAGTTGTGAGTCGGGATCCATCATCTCACCAAGGAAAGCTAGCAAGTTAGCTCAAAAGCTAACTTTATACTATTGTCGCTTACTGGACGGTCTTCCCAACTCGAGCGATCGTTTGCACAGTAAACAATCTAATTCAAGTTGATGTAGATATTACACATACAAATCATACTAGTAAATGCTAAAATCCGACAGCTATTTGGTCTGGATAAAAGGAGTATGACATTCACGAGCAAGCAGCCATGTTTCTACAAAGATCGTTTCCGCTGTCGAGATGACTCACTCGTGATCCTGTCAGCGGATGGGCTCCATGGACACCTTCCCGCATCAGTGTAGTTAGATGACAGAGATATTACACTAGTTTCTCCTTCATAAACTTTTGTCCCATTATAAAAAAGAGAGCGCTAAACCACGTTAAATCACATTTGTTATTACTTAACATGTTTTTTTTCCATTTGGAGCAACTGTAAAAATGACAGTACTTATAGTATGTATGTTTGTTCATGTCTTATATTTTCAGGTACACAGTCAGAATTTGGTCTTTTGATGTTATCAGTTCAACAATCAATTCAGAAACATTAGGCTACAGCACATCTAATAATCATGGTTAAATAAAAGTGACACAAAATAATTAAATTAGTATTTATTTTATTTTAATATACACTCTTAACTCAATATAATCTCCTCCTCCAATGCTGAATGCAACAAAACAATACATTCACCCTCATTTTATAGATGTCCGATTCAGTTTGTTGTCTTTGTCAGTGCAGCATAAAACATGTTAATATTGGTGAGCATCAGAACCTGCCATGTGGTCCGTGTCATCTTTGTTTTCATCTTTCAGTCTTTGGTCGTTTCCACATTCTCCATCCCTGTCTTCTTCCTGTCTTTCTGCATCAAGATCCCAACCTGAGAGCCTCTGCTCGTTGTTGTCCCCTCGCTCCATGTCGATCTGCTGGCTGTTCAGGTAGATGGTGCTGTGAGGCTCCATGGGGCCGTGCTCTGTGGGGGGGAAGCTGTAGTCCACTTGTCCCATGAGGGGAGGTGGAGTGAGACGGTCCTGCAGCCGGGCAGGTGGACACAGGCCTTGTGGATGACTCTGCCTCTTCCGTTTCATGGCCAACTTCAGATCCAGTGATGCATAATTCACGTCAGACTCTGCAGGCTGCACATAGAAAGGGATTATTTGTAAGATTGTGTCGTATGCTTTGCTAAATTTAGCCTGAGCCTATAAAAAGTATTGTAGAGGGCCATCTCTAAAAAGAGATTTATGAAAAACTGGGTTTTCATGACCGTTTTTGTGCTTTGAAATTCCGAATAACATGTTTTCGATTATCCTCCTGTGGACTCACCACCTGCAGGAGGATCAGTGAGGGGCTGGTGCTCTGTGATTTGGGTGGCAGCTGATGTCACCCCGCCCGACCCAGAAATGGATAAAAGGGAAGAAAACAGATGGATGGAAATGGGTGTTTTCGATTATCTCTAAGGTCCACATACTTAGGCCTACTGAGCTGAAATTAAAAAGAAATTACCACTACAGCACCAGCGACTGCAGGCTCTCTCAAATGTTCTTTGAAGTCGTTATTTGACTGCAGTTGTTCATTCAAACATTTAAATTCCGGACCAAGACACATTCATTGTATAAACTTTTCAGGTGCTGTTTTGATATTCCTCAAAGTTTTAGTGTTGTTCCTTGTTTCCTTTGATTTGGATGTCTGGGAGGCAGTTGCAAGGACGGGCGAGGGCTGTCATTGCCACTTGTGGCTTCAAGTTGTACTTGTTAGTTATTTTTAGATTTAGATTGAGAAATCTTATTTCGACCACAAACATTTGAGCTGCAATGTGTTTTCCGTTTTGAAAGAACATCTGGTCAACCTGCTAAATCTGCACATCGTATGCATCTATGTCGGAGTTCACCCGTGCCTCATGTGTACAGTTTTACATATTTATATATTTAACAACAAAACACCTAAACTTAATGCACCTAAACCTTATATAAAGCGACTTTCCTACATTTTCTTACGTCTTTTTGTGTTTTCGATTTTTGTTGTAGTCTTCTACTTTTTATAACATTCCAGCGGTTTACCTTTTGACAGTCTCACATCAAAATATGAAAAAACTAAAGGGTTAATAGTTATTTTTAGTTTAAATCAGTTAAAGTGTTATACAAAAAGGATTTGTAACAAAATAGTATACAACTAATAATGATACTATGAGATTTATTTCTAAATAAATGTGACGTAATGTGAAATCCTCTTGCTTGAAACATAAATATATATATAAATATATATA
>JAPMNZ010910772.1:0-13690 GCA_029875035.1 Pomatoschistus microps
GGTTGTGTGATGTATTCAAGTAAATTTAGTGATGTAAATCAGTTTGAAATGATTAACAAAAATCACATACAACAAACAAGGCAACAGTGCCCTCGAGTGGAGAACAATCATGCAGCAGCTGAATTATGTTAATATTATACCATTATTATTGTGTAGCTGTGAATTAAGTGTTGCGTTAAAATGTATTGTGTGACACGAGTGTTGCGTTCCAAATACTTTGGACACGTTCTCGTTGATTTCCATATTATTAAAAAGTTGAGACACACCTTGGTTTTGTGTTATTTTTAAATATAAAAGGGTCAAACGCTCTATAGCTTCATTAATATAAGTTTTTGAGAACGTGTGCAAAAACATGTTCAGTTTTTCCGCATCTTTTCACAGATCCCAAATATGACACAGAAACCATGTGTGGGTCATTCTTGTACATAAACACATTTTATAATTCTTAATCATTGTTATGACTTTAAGAGATGTGATGTGACATTACGTATTATGACCCCCTCCTAAAAAAACAAAATAAGATACACACAAAAGGACAAAGACTTTCTCTTAAACAATGTTCTTATTGTGTTGATAGCATCCAGTGATTTAAAAATAATGACAAAATAAAAGATTACAAATGAAACTGCAACATCACAGTGAAGGGTCACGTCTATTATCAACATTAAAAGCAAAATGAATAAAGTGAGAAAAGAGAGATGGCTGCAGTAAAAAGGCAACGGTAGACATCATCATATCTGATAAGAGCATGCTTTATAAATAGCTTAATTTATAAAACAATACAAAACAGTCCAGACACAATGCTCCATATATTACAACATGAATCATACATGTAGTTTACATGTTAAAACGGAACCTTCTTCACAATGAGCAGTCTGCACTTGGTCGTTACAAAATGTGTGGCTGAAGCTTGATCATAATGCACTGTGCACTGTGGGCACTAGGGGGCAGTGTAGCAGCACCTAACAGCATGTAGGAACCATCAAATCAACAGAAGGAAAGAACAAAGATAAGACTTGTTGAATTGGCGAATAGATTGACAGCTGAAAGTAAAAAAAATAAAGTAAAAAAAAATAAATAATAATAAGTTAGTTAAAATAACACCTTTGTTTGTCTACGGATGAGGCTCAAATAAGAATCTTCTTAAAGGACAACTCACCCTCAAATCCACTTTTTTATGCTGATAAACGGTATAACTGAGTGTCCAATAGTGTTGTGTACATATCCTAGTCATAATTGTGTCACTTTAGTGCAAATTAGTTGAAAGATCAACTTTCTGCCTAAAACCGTCAGTGAGGCTCCATATACTTAGTAGGGATGCAAAACAATCCCGGCATCAGATATCAGAACCAATATGGAAATGTTGTTTGATGGGTATCGTTTGATTATATCGGTTCAGGCGATGTCTTGAGTTGGTCTTTATTTTGATGTAATAAAAATAAATGAGATTCTGGGTTGATATTAGCCCAGAATGTAATATGCGATATAGAACGCTGGATTCAGTTGCTTCACTGGTATCGGTTCATCTTGGCTTGATTGAAGCCAAAGTATCGAGATCAGTATCAGACTTGAAGAAAGCTGGATTGTGGGGCATCCCTCGTCCTTGGCCTCAACGTTCACAATAGAAAAGTGGATTGTTCCAAAGTGAAATAGTGTGTGCAGTGCAGTGGGCCTGTCGTGGCCTCTCCTATGCTCTCATGATGTGGGAGCAGCCACGTCTCAGTGCAATATCAGTGTGATGAAGCAGAGTGAGGGGGTGAATGCTCTGGGACTCCTGGTGATTGATTTGAAAGGGCATCTTTAACTAGAGACTCACTTCTATCAGATTAATCAACAACAACCACGAATATTCTGTTTTCAACCATCACAAATAGTCACTTCTTCACAGATTTGTTAAATGTAAGTAAGCCTTTTTAACATGAGAGTAGGATAAATACAACCACCGTTTACGAATAGCTTAATTTAAGAACATTTATAAATACAATGGAGAAATATTACAGGTACATATGGTAAAAAAAAAATGTGTAATGGATGTGGCTATTGTTTGCAAGTTGTTGAAGTGGTGCTTTGGGTTAATCTTGGCAGTGGTAGAATATAGACTGTTGCTATTTGTCAAAGTACCAGTGAATAGTCGATATAGAATAGGAGCCAACCCATTAGAATAAAGTTCCAAGTCTTTGGGAGGTATGATGCACGATCCAATTCATAATAAAAAATCATGTATTTGGATGTTTAATACAACTACAATGGCAACTCAGGATAGGAACGTGTTTTTAAGAATTTCTAAAAACTAATTTCTAGTTGGCAAAGGGTCCATAATCATTAAATATATATTAATAAATGTATGCTTATATGTTTTGCACCTTAGTATATATACAATAATTTAAAGTCCCAGTATATTAAATGTATAGACATTATTTAAAGTAATTAGAGTAGAAAAGGTCTTTTTGATGCCTGTGGCTTGACAAAGCTTGTAAACATGATTTGATAAAAAAGGTCCGTTCAAATCATCTTCATGTTGAACTTGCGCGCCCCGCCCTGTCCTCCACTGGCTGCCGGCCCGTCCACCTTTCTGAAAGAATACTCCACAGAGAAGTTGTTTTTGTGCTGGCCTTTGCCTCGACTCCACACAAACAGCAGAATGAAACAGAACAGCACCACTCCTAGGAACATGATGCAGCCCATGGCAGTGGATATAAGAATAGTTTTTAGATCAAGGGTAAACTTTAAAAGGACTTTTGTATCATTTAGATTAGTGTCATTCATGTCTCCAGTGTAGTAAGTACGGTTCGCCATGAGTGCGGCATCCAGAGGCAGCCCACTCACCGTTAGGGTTGCAAAGTAAGTGTCGTTTCCTCCCGCGTTACTGGCTATGCAGATATATGTGCCACTGTCTGTGACTTGAGCGTAGCGTATTTCCAATGTCCCCTCTGGCAAGACAGTGAGGCGGCCTGTGCTCTTTGTGGTGATGCGGCGGCGCTGAGGCGAGATCCAGAATATAACAGGAGTCGGTTCACCATCTGCTCTGCAAATGAAGGACACCACCTGTCCCTCGCGGGCACTTATCTGCTGCAGTTTCCTGTTACGGATTTTGGGCTTTTGACAAGTAAAGTGTTCAAAAAGAGCTGAGTCTGAGAAAGCAGAGAGCCCCCTGCCTTGCACCTCCACAGGTGTTGTACACACCGGGGGGGCGTTGTCAAAGTTTAGAGTCTTCCTGCGCTGGAGGATCCACAGTAAGCGGCAGTCACAGGCTAAAGGGTTCCCATCCAATCGCACTGTCTCCAGAGTGTTGACTGACTGGAACGCCCCCTCTTCCAGGGTCACGAGGCTATTAGTGGAGAAATTAAGGAGTCTGATTTGTCTGAGTCCTCCCAGTGCATATGGCTGAACTGTGACAAGGTTAGTGTGCACTAAATGCAGCTCCTTCAGTCTGACCAGGTCTCGCAGGGCCCAGGACTCCAGTACAGTGATGGGGTTATAGGAAAGGTTGAGACTTGTGAGATGGGCCAGACTGCGCAGGGCAGAGGTGGGGACAGAGGTGATGTTGGTGTGTGTGATAGACAGCCAGGACAAGTTTAGACCCTGCAAACTATGAGGGGAGATGTACTCTAAAAAGGGCCAGTGGTCGATTTCCAAACCCCTCAAATTACCAAGTTTACGGAAGTTCTGATCTTCTAAGGCAGAAATGCTGAGGTAGCGAAGCCGAAGGGTCACCAGATTGTGCAGGTATGACAAAGACTGACTGGACACAGAGGTCAGGTTACATCGTTCAATGGTCAGCTCCCGGAGTCCTACCAGACCCAGAAAAGCCTTGTTTGAGATATACACTAAATCATTGTCGCCAACTTCAAGATTTCTTAGACTTTTTAGGTCTTGGAAAGTAAAGTCCAACAAAATTACAATTTTATTACCGCTCAGGTCCAATGAAGTTAAGTTGGTGAGACGTGAGAAGGCTCCCATGGGTACCAGTTTCAATTGGTTTTTACGAAGAGACAGAGACTGCAAATTCTGTAGACTTGAAAATGCATTGGGTTCAAGCACACTAATCATGTTGTCACTCAGGTCCAACTTTTCAAGACGAAGGTAGGCCAGCAGGTCCCCATGTTCCACCCAGCGAAGTTTATTAGCACTCAGATCCAAGATTTTTGTGTCCGAAGGAATGCCCTCAGGGAGCGCAGTCAGTCTTTTGTCATTACAGGTCACCGTCTTGAGCTTGGAGCTGCACTCACATCGCTGGGGACACCCTTGGCCTACGACAGGTGACACGGCGACCATAACTAGGAGGAAGAGTATTGCCAGTGTCCAGCAGACATCCTGGTTCAGACACACTGCCATGGCCTTCAGTGCACCTTGTAGTGGGCTGCAGTCAATTTAGAGGGTCAGACACCTGAAAGCAAAAACAAAAAACAGAAAATGAGTAACTAGAACACACACTCAGAGGGCATTCCCCGCCAACGTCACAGATTGTGCCAAAATAGGGGGTTTCCAACATCACATCCCATTTACACAACCCAATCTCAGCCAGATCATCCAGACACACACACAGGTGATCACATTACCCCTAGGAGGTAAAAAGGGAGGAGATTGACAATGATTCAAGGGAAACAAACTCTAATTGAGAACAATTGCAATCACACACTTTAATTGAGCCTGATCCAACTGTGACATTAAAGCACTCGACATCCACAAAGGCCTTTGTCTGCCGTGACAATGGTTCTGTGAGCCTAAAGCAGCTCACGTTTGAGCCACTGCCAATACATAAAATCCCTTGTAGTCATGAACCGATTTTATCCAATCTATGACATTACCAAGAGTAGGTTGTTGTTGCTGTTTTCAGTACACCAAATATGTCGACTATGATTAGCAATTGCAGATCCTGAAAGGCATTGCAACACAAGTCTAAACATAAACCTAAAATAAAAGCAGTGCACTCTAAGTGCAAAGACTCACGCATTCAGCCAAACACGAGCACGACAGAAGCTGACTATATGCGGCGACTGGAATGTGAGTTGAGAGGTAGACAGCTTTATAGAGGTCTTTGACAACGGCAGTCAGAGGCAGGGGGTGTGATTCAGTGCTCCACAATAACTCCATATCAGCTGCATTACAATAAGCGCAGGGCACTAACCGTTAGTCAAAACTGACCTGTATTGGACTCGAATAACATACGGACAACATGTAATGGTAACATGTGTCTTCCTCTGTAGTCCTACATGCATAAATATATATTTAATTTTATACAGGTCACTGATAAGATAGCATATAATGATTACTGGCAGGTCAATCAGTAACCTCTTGCTTTTATTCTGCTTTAACTTGTTTGCACCGTGAGAGCAAAAGCAATTTCCTAGTTTGTGACTTCTTGTTACTCACATGGCAATAAAAGTATTCTGATTCTGAAAAATCTACTTTGTGACACGTTTCATGGCAAACTTTATTAAGAAATGAACTAATGATTGTGTTAGTTTGTTTTATTGATTTCATTTGAAGCAATGGGACAATACACATGCTAAGACAATGATAGTATATAAATAGTAAGGGTCAAATGTGTAGCAATTCAAAGTTTGGGCAGATGCCACGGACATGCGACTCAGAACTAACATTGAAAGAATGTGGGAAGAGTTCTGTGGGATTTATATTTAGAACAGACTGCTGTGAAGACATTTATCAGAAAGTTTAGCTGTCGACAAGTAATAATATGTCATTAGACTCTAATATTTTAATAACATACACAGCATTTAACAACAGACTTGGCAGCAATTGCAAGTTGTCTTACCTGAATCTTGATTATATTTTACGTCATTTCAGAAATGAGCAGAAAGAAAATATCATAAAATATCTAATGAATCACACTAATTTGAAGATATGCCGGTTATCTAAGTCTGTGAAGGAGCATCGCTGACCCATATCCGCAGCAGACTCTCAGTCGGACATACAGGTCGCAGGTGGACAGGTCTGAGAGCAGTACGTGTCCTGCTCTGTGAGGCTTCTGTTACCTGCAGTAAGCACCGGTCCAAAATAACACTCATCCATTTCATAACAGAGTGTGGGTCAGACGGCACGTGCTTGACCTTTGGAGGAAGTGACCAATAGATAAACATTCTTTTCCCAACAGCACGACATGGAGAGGATTTTATTTCATTTTACTTATAGACAAATAACTGTATGTGTCAGTACTTCAGTATGGGGATATGTTAATAATATTGGGTCCTATGTCGCACAGGTATGAGAAAGTAATAATAATAACCACATAGACACTTTCAAACTGCCTGATATTAAACAACAAATATATACATGAATTAAACAGACAAGTGATATACACTGTTATCCCTCTCTAAGCTCGGGTTCTTGATGGTTCTGCACACTATGTTTGCCATTCTTAGCACTGCACATTTCTAAACCGAGATTTCCTAAATTGTTCCAGGGATCTGCTGTAACCATTCCTCCAGCTTCGGGGTCACTGGGGATCACCATGGGCACTACTGTCTACTAACCTCCCAAGCCCTCTACAGCTTTTTGTGTTATTTTTTCCTGATGCTGTCATCGCTTGGAATTGCCACGTCCACCACCACGGCTTTCCTCTGCCCTTTTTCTACTTCCACTATGTCTGGTTGGTTTGCCATTACTATTCGGTCGGTCTGTATCTGGAGGTCCCACAGGATCTTTGCACACTCATTCTCCACCACCTTTGGAGGAGTTTCCATTTAGACCTAGGGGTTCCATACACACGCACTCTCTCAGCACTCATACCGTTTACTCAAAGGCGCGCTCCCGTGTCCGCCACGCACCCACACACAAACACATACATGTTACCCACTAAGCTGCTGGAGATTGGAAAAATACATCTCATACTTGTACACATTGACTCTCAATTGATTGAAAAGAACTGGATCAATACTGGAGCTGGTTGGTGCACAGAAACCTAGTCTAAACAGGAAGAGAAACGGAAACTTCACATGGACCTCAAGGTAGTCGCTGAAGTAGGCCCTTCTAACCCTTTTAACATACAAAACACTAAAAGCAGCAAAAAGATCCATAGATCCAGTTCAAATGTTCATGCATTTCCATTACAATATATATATAATATACATTGTATATACAGTATATGTATATTGGCTGAATATGGTAAATTGGCTAAAACTATGCATCACCATTTTGTATGTGGGAATGACAAAAAAAGAATAAAGATGTTAATGTCTTTGAATTCTTTTGTTTATAAATGTGATTGTGTCATGGAACAGCCTGGAGCAGACAGATCTATTTGAAAAAAAACACTTAAGACAAACACTTTAATTCTGTTGTCATGACAGCACTGTTATCACCGCTCTGCTGAATTGCATGGCGCTCTAAAATACACCTGTGTTCTCCACCTCCAGCTGCCTGCAGAACCCCCAGCCTCATTAAGGACATCAAGGACAAATCCTGACATTTCACATGCACACAATGGCTCCATGATAAGCTCTCATCGCCTCTAACACAGTATACAGTATAATAGAATATATGCGTTTTCAAGCATTGTATGATTCAAATGTTTGATAATTATGATAGAGTGGCTAAAATGAAGAATGGAAAAGTTCACTGTCCTGTATAAGTGAAATATGCTGGGTCAGATTATTAGTCTTACTTTTGGAAAGAGATTTATTTGATTGTAATCTAATTGGTTAACTGCTAAAATAGTTCATGGCTGTCCTGATGTGCATTTAATCATTTAAAGTAGGCTTCATTCTGAAATACTCTCCAAGATAGATGGGAACAGAGTGAGTGGGTTTAAGAACATATTTAAACTACAGCAATTACGATCACAGGTTAGCTATGGCAACTGGGCCATAATTAGACTGTGGTGTGGGCTGTGAGAACAGAGCATGTTCTGCCACTTCTGCGATGATAGGCACTCAGACTTTTCCCGTGAAGGGGAAAGACAGGACAGTTGCCCTTTTCAGCCACCACCGGGCAAGAAACTTTCAAATATACATGTATAAATGTATATGCAAATGTAATTGCCCTTTGGGATATTAGGGCTAAACAATTTGAATAAAATATCTAATTTGCATTTTTTTATACAAACTTTGAGATTAGGTTTGCAAAAAAGAATTTAGTTTTGGGTATAATAGACAAGCCAATTATCTAATATAAGAATGCTATCAGTAATAAGAATGGAATCATACACTTCCAAAGTATTAATTAGTTTAATAATGTAATTTTCAAACTTTATTTGAGAAAAAGTTCCATAAAAACTTAAAATAAAGGACAAGCGGTCTCTGAATCTTTCTGAAAATGAGGGTAAATAATGCTACTACGCTAAAGATGATCTATTGGATACCTTAAATGAATTTGAAATACACATAACTGTCTCTGACATTCTATTGGTTCACAAAGTTTTACTAATGAATCCTTTGACCTCTGCGATCACTCAAACTGTTAAGATTCATCTTTCAAAGGAATTGTGTGTATGTTTCAGTTTAGTCCAGAGCACAATTTTGGTAACCCACTTTGGAGTGTCGAAAATCCATTATATTGCGTTGAAATCAAGTTAATGGTGGAACAGTAACTCAGGTGCCTTCTGAAACTGCCCTGTGCCAACAAGTGGTTAATGCTAATCTTTATCTGATTGTGTGAATTTGTTAAAGGTAAACTGTTATGAACCAGCATTAACCAAATCAAACTGATTGATTGACATGAACATAATTTCGTTGTGTTTTTTCAGTGCATTTCTCGTCAGTGGTGCAGGTGCAGGTGCAGGTGCAGGACATGGCTGACAAATGAGCGCTGGTGTGTTAGAGAGTGGGTGGGCGTACAGTGGAGCGCTCTCCAGAAAGACTCACATCCACAGCTCCTCAAATGGCTGCTCTCGCACTCATGTCTGCACTGCCCACTCATCACACTTTACATAAGCTCTGCACCAGTGTCCCCCAGAGAAAAACACATTAGTCACTTTACACAGAGGGAGTCCATCGCCCTGCAGGCTCTGAGCGGCAACACCCTGGGGCCCGTGGCAGTATGGAGCCCATGCGTGACGCGCAAAGAGGTCATTTAGTATGGACGCTCACCTGACAAAGTCTTTTTATGTCCTGTAACAGAGCCTCGCAGCGCAGTGATGGATGGTTGTTACTGGTATTGTCATGCCATACGCCGAAGGCAAGGACACCATTATGATAGTGAGCAAAAAGCAGGTCATTGCAAGGACGACACTGAATGTCAATAACAACAACCAAAATGATAAAAAACTTTACTCAATATAAACTCCGTTTAATTTTTTTTTCTTTAAAACACAGATTTGATGAGAATCTTTTCTTTTTAAGTGGAATAAAATCATGGTTTTAAAAGTGCAAAATAAAACTACAGATAGAACTAGAATATGTCTATTATTTGCCTTAAAATGTGAATCCATTATGTGTGGTTCAGATCTCTCTCTCAATGTGGATCTCCCCGAGGTTTCTCACTTTTCCCACAGGGTTTCAGAGTTTTTCCTTGCTGATGCAGGAGGGTCTGTTGGACTGTTAGTGTCTAACAAGAGGGAGTGTGGTGATGATCCAGGAAACATTTATCAATATCAACGTTCATGGACATTGGTCTCTCCCTATGGACCAATAACTATGTGTTCTATATTTTTTTGTGTTTTAACGGTTTTATTCTCTGATCCGTGTTGGCGATTTCAACAGTTTTGTTGAGTCCTCTGAGATGACTACTGTTGTGATTTAGGGCTGAACGAGAATAAATTGAATTGAAATGGAAGTATATGATATAGAGTGACACATGCCAAGCCCCTTTTTGTTATATTTTTGATGACTATGGCATAAAGTCTTTATATATCTCGCTTTGCGTGAAGATATAGTTACAGATTGTTTCACATTGTAAGTTGAATTAAATGGACTTTTGATCAATATTTTAATTTCAGTTTCACCTGTATATTGCCCAAACTATCTTGTCATTTAAAACACATTGGATGAGAAATGTACACTAAATGTACATACATCTTCCTTACTTTGAAGTGATAGAATAGTGGTTTAAAAGGAGCCAAGATAAACCTAAATTAAAGTTGTGGTAAATGTCTCGCTCCAGCTCTGAGCATGAACACTGAAACTAAAGGACACTGGGGGTGATTAAGAATGCCTTTCTATGTCCCATTATTCTTTAATAGGAGGGAATTGTTCCAGGGGGTATAGACAAAAAGGCTCTGAACAGCATCTGAATTATTGAAGAGGTTATGCACTATGGCCATCATGATGACCCACTGGCATAGAGGCTCCGACCTCACCTGAAGCTGCATGCGACCATAGTCCTGCACACAGAGGCAAACACATGATACTCTTGAGGCACCATCTGCAGCGCTGATGAATAACATGGCTCTACATGATTGATGGAAGCACGTACAAACACGTATCTTTTTACACTGTGCAGATTCCTATACTGTCATAAATGTCACAGGAATCATGTCAATAGGAGTCACTGAGGACTAAATTATTTACCAAAAAAGACTTCATTGTTACTGCTGTCAAAAAAATTGTAACATTTTGAAGTAAATGCAATTTTGTTCCTTACACCATCCGTATGAAATCTACGTAGTGACCATTACTACATCATTACTTTCCACTGTTTATTATTCATTAGACAAGATCAGATTGGCAGGGTCCACTGGTAGCTTTACTATTGGAATACAAGCCTTTCCCTGACTATTCAAATATTAATTATATTCAACATGACGATATAAAGTATAGTAGCGATGCATTGATACTACTGTTGACAATCGGTACTGCTCCGGGAAAGTTAGTTGTATCAGGCTAGGTATAGGTTCTATGATATAGAGCAATCCAATATCCAGATTCACCCTCTGATGTTGATATTGAGAGAAGATAATCAACTGGCAAATATGATTATCATTTTTATGCATAGAAAGTTGTGGTAAATAAATACCACAATAGAAAAGTAGCACAAGTGACATGTTCAAACACCACAGAGATAGGAGTTCTACTATTTAGGGCTATTCAACATGTCCAGAGAAAGAAGCAATTTAACAAGAAGGAAAAGGCAGAAAGAACCACTACTGTACACCCAACGACATCACAAGTGACTGATGTCAACAGTAGACTTTTGGACAGAAAATAAAACCAAAAGTAGCAAGATTGGTATTGGACATGGAAAATCCAGGTTGTTCCATCCCGATAGTGATATTAAAAATATACAAAAGCAAAGGGTTTTGTTGTAGAAACAAACCTCTTTTTGTATCAGATCCATTAAAACTGTGTTGTTGCACATTTCTGATACATTTGTGCCGCAACTCAAGCTCTACATAAAGTCAAATGAAGCTGACATGGTGAATCCGTGACTGAAAGGAACATTGCATTTGATGCCGCGGTCTGAAGAGACCACTCGACATCGTTACAATGATTCATGGCGACACCACTTCCTGCAGCGATGCCTTCTTACTCAATAACTGAGTGTGCAAGACTGGTGCAAAGCATCAACAAATAAAGCGTTAGCTCCAATTTTCTGCACCAGTAAATTGTCAATGAAGGGGCATTAATTGGTTAGCTGCTTTCTTTATCCTGGTTTGCTGAGCCTCTGCATTGACTTTTAATTCAATAACATTTTCTGATACAGTCCCTGGGATGGATTATTGGGTTCTTATGGACTTATTTACTAGAACTTTATTTAAGTTCTAGTTTACGTTAAAATAATTAATAGGGGAGAAGTGATATCATACATTGTAAACATACATTCCTGTTATGATACACAGGAATAAATGGTATAGTACCATGACCGCTATTCCCTAAAGCAAGCCTACCAGTGGTTCTTGTGCCCTGCTTACCCAGTACAAATTTGCTTTGAGCAAAATCCTAATTAAATAGACATTGTGTGTTGATGGCCCCACATGTCCAGAGTGTTGCTCTCTCCCGGGCGACCCTTTATGCAGTGAGAATGGAGCACAGACAACAAGTGACACTCCATAGGAAAAAAGCACAGGTATAATTTGTTGAGAGATGTGTTGCTTGCACTCAACTAATAGACCGAAGCAGCAATTTGTCCTTGTAATTCAAATAGAGTTGTTCTAGGAAAAACAGCATTTGTTATAAGGTCACAGGGATAGCGCATCCTTGTTGGGCAATTACTGGAGCTTGGAGACATTTCAGTTCAATAACATCAAGGGTTTATGGACTGAGAAACACTTGCCCTTGAAAGAAACCAGATGTACCGAACGTAATGACTTAAAACTGACAATAACCTCGGTGTAAATGGCTGCTAGTCAACTTGTTTGTCTCGATTGCTTCAGGGAGCGGGCACAAACTTAAGCCAGTGCTTGATAATGCTGCCTGTTCCTCCAACATTGCTATGGTGGTGGAGCGATGTCTTGAGCATAGAAGTTGACTAACAGAGGTATGACGTTGCCCATAGTGTTTGTCTTTGTGATGATTATTAATAAGGTTATCCGAGGTAACTTGAATACCCTCTTTGAGCGGGAATCTGGAGCCAAATGATGTAGGTAGCAACAAGCTATGGTTCACCTGATTGGTCAGATTCTAGGGCTCATTTTCAGGACTCTCAAAAGACGCTTCACATGCCATCATTCTTTCACTCCATACATGGTGGTGTTAAGCTACTACTGTAGCCACAACTGCCCTGGGGCACACTGACAGAAACAAGGCAACCAGTATGTGCCATCGGCCCCTACTACCACCACCACCAACCATTCAGGCACACACCAGACTCATTCTAGGCAACACGGGTGAAGTGTCTTGCCTACGGACACAACAACAGTTTGCCACTTTACCACTTCACAGCCGCAGCCGTCCCAACTGTGGCACCTGGTGTTCCCAGAGGTCTCCCATCACAGGACTAACCAGGCCCTGACCTGCTCAGCTCTTATAAGGACAATATCCAAATATAAACACCAAGATCATACATAGAGTTAAATCACATATTTTTTGTATCCTAAAATGGCGAAAGTGCATGACACTAATGCTTACTGAGCTAGAGGAGTATAGTTTTCAATGTAACTGAAGGGGAGCCAAAGCGAATTGGAGCAAACCATTTTCCATGAGCACTTGTCTATTGGGCTTTATTAAAAGGTTAGCAGTGTCTACATATATACAGTCTATGGCCTGAGTCTTATTTTAAGCAACAGGCTACACAAGAAAAATGTAGTAAAAGTAAATAATTAGCAGTCTCACACTCATCGGAGCATCAGCACTTTTCTGTGTGCAGGGGCAAACGCCTAAGAGTGATCATGAGAAAGAGGTAAGTGTCAGAGTCTATCCTCTGTGTCAGGGGCCATCACTTCAACTGTGGACGTGTCTTTGCCAACTTGGCACAAACGGCAGTCTGCCCTCACTGTCACTTCAAAAACACCACTCAGAGCCAGCACAGCTACACGTAGAAACACAGCATCATCGTTATAAATAACTGCATTCTTACATTTAAACCCATCCAGCCGTATTTATTGCTCAACAATAAAATCCTGAGCTTAAGTATTATCTTTACGAATGATGAGTCATTAAAGCAGAGTTACAAATGTAATGACTTGTTTGCATTCATGTGATTTTTCCTCAGAAAGTTTTGGATGTTGTCAATAATAATGTTTGCATATCTATTGGCGCAGCAGTTCTCACTTAAAGGTACACTGTGTAGTTTCTAGTGCCTCTAGCGTTGAGATGTGATATTGCAGTCTCATATATTGAGATATGAGTACGGGTGC
>JAPMNZ010910781.1:0-10888 GCA_029875035.1 Pomatoschistus microps
CTGCCCCATTATGCTCCACTGTGATTGGGCTATTCACCAACTTATGAACTGCAAACAACATTCTGGAGTTTCAAGATAAATTCTCAAGCTAATTGTGAAATCACTGCGAGCTACGGGAATGTTCCACAGGCAATTAAAGGCAATACAAAACTATTTTTATAACTTTACAGATGCAGCATAGTGGCACTCAAATGCTCAATAGTATAATAATAGCATGTCCCAAATTAATAACTGCTATTGCTGTAAATGCACCTTTCCCAGCAGGACAAAAACATTATGCAGAATTGTGGCTGGGGTCCAGACTGCAGAGTGGCCATATGGTTCTTTTCATAAAGCTGGCAGTCCACTATAATAGGCACTGGCTGCTAATGGAGAGAAAAGCACTGCCTATTCCCATAGTTTATTGAGAAACTGCCTTTAATTCAATCATAGTGTTTGTATGAAGACAAACAGGCAGTAGGCCCTCTCTACAAAAGGACATAAATGCTTCCCATAAGGATTTCCTAACTATTGAATTAGAATACATGTCTACAGAAAAAGACAAACAAAAACGCTTTACAATTGTGGAGAATAACTGGAGTTGAATTGTGAATAGTTAGAATCTGCCGAAACAGGAGCAACATAAATAGACATGTTAGAACAATTGTTGCTTTCTCTCATTTGAGTTTTTTACAAACATGTTGAGTTTGTTGATGCTTAGTCCAAGCATGTTATTTCAATCTAGAATAAACATTTTCTAGAATGATTGTTTCAATACTCAAGTATATGTATGTGTTTTTGTGTCTTTCAGGAAAAAGGGAACATTGCAGTTGTATTTAACGTGGGCACAGACGACATAAACATTGAGGAGACGTCTAAGTTTGTAAATGATGGAAAGTACCATATAGTGAAGTTTACCAGGAGTGGTGGTAATGCCACTCTGCAGGTGGATGACCTGTCAGTCATAGAGCGCTACCCCACAGGTGAGTGAAGATTGTTATCTCTGTGAATGTTTCTATAATTAACGACTAAGTTCTGTTCTTAATGACTCGATATGTGGTTTCCTCTGTTTCCAGCTGCGAGAAATGACATGAAAATGTAAAACTATTACAGCTAATTTGAATCTGTGGTTTTGGGGAAGATTCTATATCCTATTTGTCTTGGCTAACATATAACTTAAGAAAGAAATTGATGCATTTATTTATTATTATTAGTATATTTAAATAGAAACAGAACACATGCATCATAAATAGTATTAGCTAACTGCTAGTTTCCAACTGTATTTCCTTTTTTTTTTACATTTGAAATAATTGTTATTGCATGGTTTAAAATACCTGATTCCTAACATGCTCTTAACCAAACTTCACTAGAGTTTCAGTGGCCCAATAATAGTTTCATAAACCATAAGTAACACCGAATACTGAGCAATGCCAGAACTTAGAGAGTTCCTTCCCATATCAGTGCACTCGAGTCTGTAATGGCTGCTACTTAAAATCTCAATATCCAGGCATACAAGTGTAAAAATGGCATCCTCCCACTGTGTCATGTCCACATTTATTTCTTCCACACACATAAATAACCCACCTACAGCATGTGCTTACTGGAAGCAGATCAATAGACTATTTACAGCCAAATTACCACTTTTATTGTGGAAAGTAATTGTGCGGCAGTTCAATATTTATTTAGATGTCAATACTAGGGATTGATTGAAACATAGCAAAACAGATGGAGAGGCTGCAAAAACAAAAGGCATATTAATTGTTGGCCAACTCAATATTAATCACTGTTGATACAGCGCTTTCTTTTTTCTGGTGTACTTTAGTTTGTGTCGACAGCACACCCTTCATTCAATACAAGTGAATCTGGTGTTGAGAAACCTCTATATTGCTTTATGTCTTGTGCTGCTGGAAACAGAAGAATGTAATGATATTTTGAGATAGAAGCCTTTTATGTAATCTTTCTGCTGTTTTTCCATGGCGTTGACAAAAGCTGTGATGGTTTAAAGGGGTCCATTTCATCAATTTGCATCTATATTTTGTCTACTTGTATGTTTACTACTCAATAAGATGAAGAAAGTAATACTGCTGTGTGTACATATCAAAATCGACTCCCTATACATCCACACATGAATATAAAGTATCAATACTGTATGTCTGATTAAGACGTAATTTTGTTGATGATAGAAGAATGAGCTTGACTGCTTTTTTATGTTTTGAATGGACCCTCTGTGTCTGAATGAGTCTGAAAAGATGAAAGAATAACGAGTAAACTCAGTAAATCTGCATAACATTTGAAGGTATTTTGAGCCCTGACCAATTTATTCACTCAGACATATGAGAGGAGATATTCCATGACTAGACTGCACCTGACGGCTTGCCCCGGGTGAAAACACAATGCTAATGGTTTCTGACTTGTTGTGGACAAGGCAAGATGCAAAACAGGGTTAAATGCTTCCATCACAGACCACAGATTCGCAAATGAGAAACAAACCAGGGATTTTATTATGTGCTGTATTCATTTTACTTTATAGAATTGATAAACATTGAAATTAACACAGCTATTGTCCTGCTGCTTGCCTTGCCCCTCTCTCATTCTACGCTGAAACAGTTGTCAACTGCTGGCAAAAGAGGAACCAAACTATGTATTATCACGTTATTATAATTGTATTTAAATGAACGGGGAAGTGTCCAAATGGGGTTACAGAGGAATTCAATCCATCCAACCATTATGCATCGACGTCAACACCACCACACATGTAATGACATGTAATCAGGTTTATTGCTGTTCACCCTCAGCACATGCAGTCGTTCCAGGGCGCACTGTGGTCTGAAGGGCTCCGTGTCTCTTAACGCAGTCATAATAGCAGCCCTCGGTCGCTCTCAGGCCCCTCTCAGATCAACAGTGATTATAACAGCCGCTGACAGCGCAGATAGATGAGTGGAGAGGGAGAGAGGGAGAAGCACAGAAAATTATATGGGAGGGAAAGGGTCATTCTTCTCAAAACAAGGAAATAATTGCCTCACCAGGGCCTAGAACGCTCCCTTTGTAATCTCATTATAGTGCAACACATACTCATGTAGCATTAATTGCAGTAAAAGCAATTATTAGATCATTCGAGTTGTTTTCCTACAGCACAAAACAAGTACTGTAGTGTTCTTGTCTTAAAATATCTGTTTTTTGCAAAATCAATAATTTCTTGATAAAAACAAGTTCCCTCCTCAAAAAATACCGGTAGTTATTAGCTCCATCTTCAGTAATATCAAACAGGCACAAACTTTTCCAACCCTGCCTTTCCTGACAATAAGCCATGTCCTGTTTTTCTCTAATGTCTTTGTATGTAATTTTTGTAGACAAAATTTTGTTTTCTCTATTGTTGAGTTCATATTGCACTGATACACTTGTACCAAAACATCCCCAATATATGGGTGTATTTGGGTCAATGACCCAAATACACGTTAATAATGGTGTTATGATCCTCATCTAACAAGATTCAGAAATCATTGCTTGATAGTCAGCTGTTCTGATAGAACATACACAAGCATTGACCTCTCCAAATGAAGCCCATATTCATAGCTAAACCTGTTATTTTATCCTCATTCCTCTTTGGTTTTCAACTGCAAAGGCAACGAAAAAAAAAAGAATCCATCCGTTTCCTTGAGCCTGTGCCATTGAAGTAATGCCACCACAATAGCGCTGCCAGACCTGCAGGCTACAGCGCACTATAGCACTGCAGAACATGAGCACACACAGATAATGGAGATGTCCCTGGCCTTATTTTTTACCATTATGAGAACATGGTGCACTTAGCCTAGATGGTGCCTGTCGCTCTCCTGCCCTATATCCCCATATCGCCCACTTTGACCTGTTTGCAGTGTTGACCGCACCTACAATGTCTCCATATAGAGCTTGGTTTATCCAACTGATCCGTTTTTTTGTTTGTTTTTGTTGTTGTCTCTGTCCAGCATTCTATTCATTCTATTGTGCACAGTGGCTATTACCGAGTATATGCTTTAAAATGTGTCTCTATGGAAACCAAACCAGGGGAAGAGGGACTGATTAATAAAAAATAATAGCCTTATTTGTTTAGGATCCACCTCCCAAATCTCTTATAGCTCTCCAAAACACCAGAAGCATTTGCATATTTGTGGATTCATTGTGGCGGGTGTCCAAGGGCTTGTAATGAGATAAAGCTCCCTACCTTATCTGAGCACTTTATTAACAAAAAGGAAACAAGCGAGCAAGGGCAGAGCGGGTCGGTTTGGGACAGTCCGTCTGAATGGCCGCTGTCTGGAAGAGGAGATAAGACTTCGGCCCGCCCCCAGCTCCATAAAGGAAACCAATCAACTACCGGCAGCAGTCGTAAGAGCCGCTCGCACTCAGAATGAATGGGGCGAGATGTGGAGGCCCATGGGAGGCTATTGTTGAGCACTCCACTGTCCCATAGAAGAGATCAATACACGATCAAGGCTTGATTATATCCCCTTCTAATTAACCTGACTGTAAAGGAGAGGATGAGACAGGCACACAGAGACTTGGGACACTCAGGTCACTATTCTTGATGCCACTTGTGTATTGGCAGCAGACGTTGTTAACCAATGAAGAGGACAGAAAGCCAACAACCAAAACGAAGAAATAATGTCTTTTTTTTTTTAATATCAAAGCGGTTTACAATTGATATTTTTGGGCATTATTATTATTGGGATTACGTGTGCTAAGAATTCACATTTTTCAGAGAAGTTTCGAGCATGTGACCGGAATTAATTGTACCATTTGATCAGATGAAAACCTGGTCCAGATGTCTACTTTTCAAACTGTGCTGGATCACTCCCGGAAGAAACACTACACAAGAAATTACTCTCAAATAAAATGGAACTAGTTAAAATAAGACAAGAGCTACATTGTACAAATCTAGTTTTAAGATTTTTCCTTGCTGTTTGAACAGGGGCTTTCTTGTTTTTGTATTCAGATTCAGATTCCGATTCGTTTATTTGCCATTTGCAGTAAAACCACATTGGAAAAACTGTGCAAGACTCCCCCAGTGTGCACCAGACAGAGAGGACGGTACACACCGGAGCTATTGCCACGGCGCCATCTTTACGGCGCCAGGCGACAAACGTCATATACTTCTTTTACTTACAGCAAATTGGCAAATAAAATTGCTTACTCAATATAAAATATGAATATTATGCACATAATATAGTATTTGGAATCCATAGAGAAATACTTTTTAGTAGTTACACTTGAAATGTTTTCACAGACATTATTTTTCAAAACCCTGGTAATATTTCTCCTGACTGTCCTTACTGTCCTACAAACAGCTGGGGGCTAACTGCTCCCTGGGGCCTAGTTTGGCTATGACCTCTCCAAAGGGTTCACAGTCACACAAAATGATTTAACAAGCACTTCTCCCTGACTGTAACGCTTGGTATTGAGGCAAATAAAATACAACTATTTTTGTTTGTATATTTTCAGCTACTAATTAGTAAAAGGGTTCGACTGGAATCATTGGGAGGTGCATTCAGCTGGTGCAAACAAGACAACAGATATAGTTAAAGGCATGCTAATTCTAAATATGTATATATATAAATACAAACACAAACATATATTTAAAAGTGCAGATACGTTTTTGATGAGTGACTGACAGAAGCTTATTCACATTAATTAAAAGTTTCACAAATACACTTCTTGATTAATTAAGTGTGTTGTTATAATAAAGGATAGAACAATAGCTTACATTGTCTGTATGGTTTTGTGTCTTCCAGCAGCAAAACAGAAACAATCTGTCAGAACATCCATATTATGTCAAACAGATAATTTAGTTCATATCATGAAATTATCACTTAAATTCAAAGAATATATTATATACATAGTCTTTATTGACGAAATATATTAATTTTGTGCATAACTGTATCTACATGATATACCAAGACCAAGACCTTTTTTATGCTCAAGTGACTGCATTCCATTCATCCACACCATATCATATCACTTCTATTCATCTATTCTATTAAAGGTCCTATTATGCTATGTCTAAGGTTATTACATCAAGCCGGCTCTGCATGCGTCGCAGGCCTCGGACTTTTCCTTTTATGGAAGCTATTCACCTCTAAATTCTGGTTAGCGAGCGGATCCTTTATCGGACCCAAGTGAATTAATAGTTGATGGAACAAACATTGTCAATCTGCCGGAAGAATAGACTGACTGAATTCAATCTGTGCAGACAATAGCAGAGAAGGAACACTTTACCCTGAAGTAGGTATTCTGTGGAGGCTCCATTAAAGTGTATGACAGCTTCAACTACGAACATGCATCTATCGGGATTATATAAACCAGCTTGTTATAGATTCCACAGACATCAATGCAGTCTTTCCAATTTTACATTTTGCTACAATATTATATAAAGATGACATTAGATAAAGGGTGCCATGCTGTACACAAGACAACAACTGTAAAGTAACACATACTATTCTATTCATTTCATACAACATAGAACAATGTGTTTTTAAAATGTCAGAAATGTGATATATATTTAAATTGATCTCACTGTTTAATGGAATTCTGAATCACCCTAGAACTTCCTGGTTGTAACTGTTTTTTTACTCACATACAGCTTCCTGATTGCAAAACTATCTTTTATGTTTACAAATGGTATTATCCCACGTAATATAATCCAAACAATGAAATATGAATACAAATCTTGTATGTTCCATGTTGATGAAATGTGACCTTTTTTTCCTCAAACAGCTTTGGTCAATGCCACACAAATGATTTTCAGTGATTGGATGCACTTTGAGCCTGTCTTTTCTCTTAATGTGAATGTAAACTGTGTTCTACTGTTTTATGGAAACTAGTGTATCTCTTGTCATGTAGGTTGTTAAAATGGGGTGGGCATTTGTAACAAGATAAACTGTTGCACCAATTATTAAAAGCATAAAATAATACATTTAAATGAAGTGTAAAGTTTAGAATAAGATAAACAGTTTTAAAAACCAGAGTAAAACAAATGGGGTGGACATAAATGGGACGATTGGTGACATTTAATGTAATCATGTTTGTTGATAACTGCAGCATTAACTTAGAAGAAAGGTTTTAGTCTAGATACTGTCAATTAATATAGACATAATTTGTGTAATAAAATAAAATACAGGTTTGGTAAAATAATGTTTTAGTTAATTTTGTTTATAAATAGATAAACTATAATAAAAGTATGTGGAGTTGTGTAGCATAACCTTGAACTTTTGACCTTACAGATTGTAACCAAGAAATGTCTCTTTAAACTTTAAAGGCAACAATGATAACGAACGCCTGGCGATTGCTAGACAGCGAATCCCATATCGACTTGGTCGAGTAGTTGACGAATGGCTACTCGACAAAGGTAAAATCATTAATTAAAATGTTGATAAAATTAATTTGAAGATAAACAAGTTATTTTGTAAATAAAAATAAAATAAAATAAATGTACAGTTAAACGTAAAATCAAAATGATGTAAAGATAAATGTTTTAAATGTAGATATAATGTATTGATTTGATAATTGTAGCTGTTAAATATTTAAAGTTAAAGGGACTGTAATAATATGAATAAATCTTTTTTTGTAAGTTTTTGATAAATTATTGTTAAATTGCAGTAGTCTTTTGACATAAACATTAAATGATAAATGTAAAAGTTTCACATAGTCTTTCAGTAGCTGTAGTTTCACACATGTAGAAGTGTCTGTTTGCTTAAATAGATATAAATAAGCACAATATGAATTGGCTTCAGTCCCTTTAACATGATGTAAATCTGTGCAGGACTAGAGCAAAGTCTTAAACCTAACTGAATGCATGCTTTGTTTGAATAATAATGGGCCATATTTTTCACTCAAATGGGAGCCCTCTTCCGATTTGTGTTTTGTTTTTGAAAAGGAGCTCTCATTTCTCATGTGCCCAACCATTCCTCATTTAGGTCCATTGGTTGATTTTCTTTCGATGGATACAATGTTGTTGTGCCTTGCTTAAACCCTACCTCTGTTTGCATGCTTCTCTTTGTTGATCTGTGAGTGCCATTGTATCATGACAATGAGTCTCAAATTTCTTGTCTTGTTTTCACAAATGTACTATTGCTTCAATGGTGGCTTGTTATTATTTATTTGTTGCAGTAAGCCCCCGTTTATGTTGTTTGTTCTATTGCCTTTTTTTGCACTTTCCCCTTTTAGCAAACCTGCATTATCCTGATTTTGTTTTTGTTGATACTTCTAAAGCTTTCCATCACAATAATGACAATAAATTACCAGGAACAGCCTCTACAACCTGTAATTTATTGCACTCATTAACCACTGGGCAAATAATCTGTCTTTTTGTTCTGTTGACTAGAAGTGGTTGAGTCCACTTTCTCAATGCTCTTTGTGTATATGTAACATTGTTTTCCTCCAGGGCGGCAGCTTACCATCTTCAACAGTCAAACCACTATTCAGATCGGAGGCTGGGAACGAGACCGCAGCAGATCGTTCCAGGGGCAGCTCTCGGGGCTCTATTACAACGGCCTCAAAGTCTTCAACATGGCAGCCGAAGGGGACCCCAATATCAAGATCCAGGGCAGCGTGCGGCTAGTCGGGGAGTCGCCCTCGTCCATCACTCCTCAGTCCAGCACCACGGCCAACCGCTCAGAGACCTCCACATCCATCATGGAGATCACCACGACAACTGCATCCAACCACAGAGTCAAGCAGACCACGCCCCGGGAGCCACAGCAGGTAAAGATTCTTTGTTTGGCTTGGGTTTTTGTTCTCCGCTGCCAGTTACATTGTGTTGAAAAGTCATGTACTTATAATTATCAAAAGTATGTATAACACAGTAGAAAAATCATATTTGTAAATGTACAGTAATTGCTTATAATATACCAATAACAGAAATATGTTGACCAGACTCTGTTGAAAATGTTGGCTTTTTTCAATGCCAGAGCCACAAGTTGCTTTCCCTGTTTTGCACCCAAATGTTGTTGATTTGTATAATATCAACAAATTGCAACATATCTTAAATTATACTCAATACGCTTCATGGTGGTTTGATGAGACTCGGAATGTGCTGAGACAGACTGTGATATGGGGAAAGGTAGAAATTTGGCATTCTTGGTAATGGAGGAGCGAACCAGAAGATGAGGTGTGGTTGGCTGGAGAGGAGGAGAATGTTGAACCAAAGCTCTGCTCTTGAACTTTAACTTTAGTAATTGTTTTGATGGTTAATGAGAGCACATTCTGTAGAAAGCACATACCATAGAGCTAAATGTTTCAAATTCAAAATTCTGATTGCAGTGCATCGCTTTTCTCTTGCATATTGTTTTGCCCTAGTTATTTCGATGTCTGCCCTCCAATGCCTCTGTTACTGATAGATGTGAAGGATTATTATCACATGACGCATAAAGATCAGACCAAATGGCTTCAAGAATCAATTCAAATCTGTATTTTTCTACCTCCGCTGCAGTCATTAGCTTCAAATAGTGTCCACAAGACACACAAATCTCATTTTGTTCAAGTCTTTACATAATTGGATTCACAGCAGGGTCACTTTACTTTGATCCAAGTGAATGTGGCCATCATTTGTGCTAGCACTTTATGTCTGCATGGCAGTAATAAAACTTCATGTAGCTAGCGTCAAATTGTTCATGTAATATATAATGACTATCTCCACTAAAAAAACAGCTTACATACATCAGTAGAGCTATATGGAGGATGTCATGCAGTGTGAGGGAGTGTAGATGCTGACAAATCATACAATAATAAATATTGATCCTGCGGAATGGTTTTCTCTGAGAGGCAGCGTGACTCCTGGACCGTTTCAGGGCCGTGTAATGCAGCAGAAATATCAGACAATCGAGTGTAATTATATCCCAGCTCCATGCAGTGTGGTAAATCTGCTCAAGAATCGAGGGAGTGACAGAAAAGAACAAAGATTTCAGGACGTCTTTCACACAGTGTTGCATTTGGGTTGGCACATTATAGTTTAGTTGTTGCGATTTATGGCAATTACATTTCAGATTGTGTTGGAAAGATTATTTCTGAATACAATATTTCTGGTGGTGATGGTCAATAGAGTTGTTACTTCTTCCCTGGAATGTTGACAATACAGAGGAAGAATTAAAATATCCCTTCAAAGGTCCATTTACTTCTGTGATTCAATTTGCGATGTGTAACTATTATATGATAGACTCGATCCATGCGAGTTAGAATCCTGTCTTTGTTATAATTTTGATGATTTAAGGCACACAGCTTGAAAAAACACCAAATAAAACATAGTGTACACTGTAAACTACAATTATTCCAATTATACAACAATTATCCAGATTATTCCAAACAAAGGCTGGGCCTTTGGTACTTTGCATGAAATAAGTCTTGTAGTGGTTTCACATTTAAAGAATTACAATTCTAAATGAATGAATGAATGAACCTTTAAACTATATTTTAATCACATGTATAGCATTAAACGTATCGGCCTTGCATCTATGAAATTACCATCCTCAAGGCTTGAGGATGGTTTTGTGTAGTTACACATTTTTGATGATTCTGTATTATTAGTATGTTGAAGGCTATATATTTTCTCCAATGAAAATTGTGAGTGTGTGAAAAGGGTGCCCACCATTGATCCGAAATCATGTCAACAATGGGCCTCATTCACGAATAACTTCGTAAGAAACTTCTTAAATTTCTTCTCAAGTTGTCCATAAGTAGATTTCTAAGAAGTCCCTACGTGGGATTCATCAATGCACTCGTAAGCTGCTGAATTGTTCGCAGCTGTTCTCTTAGATTGATGAATCCCATTTCCTCGTAAGTAGAGCGTGCGTGCCCTGTGATTCATTAGCATAGGTACTTAGCATAAGTAACCGCCCACTAATGCCCATATAAGGGACTGCAGGGCCGTGTGCAGACGCCACACAGG
>JAPMNZ010910837.1:0-12834 GCA_029875035.1 Pomatoschistus microps
TGTAAAATGTATATTATATGTAAAATATGAAAATAAATGTAAAATAACTCACACAAGGAGGAATAGAGTGATACAACCTTGAATGCAAAGTCAAATAACATGCACATACATTCTCAGACGAACAGGACACCTGAGAGTAAAAACGAAATACAGAGCCAAAATGGGAGATGACAGAAATATTAGAAACAAAAGGCTAGGGATATAAAGTAGGATGTAATACAAATAAAGAGTGTGAGCATGTGTGTGTGTGACATTTGCATCCCTGGCTCTGAAGCTGCTCTGGTCTGGGCTGCTCCTCATCTGTATGTGCATACTGAGTGAGCCCAGGTGCAGCGTATGGCGCAGAGGTCACACCAGAAAGGGCAAGTCCTAAAATGAAGCTAACACAAATGCACATGTGCGCGTGTATTCCATCTCACACGCTTAAACACATGCACATCAACACACGCTGCCGCTCTAAAGATATATGCATGCCCGCCCACAGACCCACCGCTTTGCTTTAACTGTATAACTTATTCATTGACATGATCCAGGGACAAAAATTAGAAGTCTGAACAAAAAACTATCATATCTATCACAGATTATAGATATTATCTAGAAGACATGCATGTTGAAGCATGTTTTTTGGATGGAAATTGAAGAAATAAAATATTACAATGAAAATTGGTTACGTTTAAGGTCCCAGTAGAGACATTTGTCCTCTGCATTTGACCCATCCTTCAAAGCCACTAGGGCAACCTGTCAGAAACAATGCAGCACCTGGGGACACATCTCCAGCTGTTGATGCTTGACTTGGTCAGGACTACTGGAGCTGAAGGATTTTCCCCATTCTTTCGGTGATTGGGAAACTGGAGTGCCCAGAGGAAAACCACCAAGACACAGGGAGAAATGTGAAAACTCCGAACTAGAAAGCCCGTGCTATTTTATGTCTGTCATCGAGCAATGTCCATGTCCTTTTCAGTGAAGTATGCCACAAAGTACAGTAATGAAGTAGTTTCTTTGGTTGAAATTATTTAAATAATGCCTTTCTTAACCCCTTAAATATCTAATGTACCAGGGGATGGAAAAACGACTTTTTGCGTTAGCCAATAAACACCATCCATCCATCCCTTTTCTACCCCTTCATTCATTTCTGGGTCGGGGGGTGGCCAGATATGCCACCCAGTACACAGAGCACCAGCCCCTCACTGATCCTCCTGCAGGTGGTGAGTCCACAGGAGAACGGCTGCTCTGTGGCATAGCCTTGATCTTTCTGTGGGGGCTTAAGGCAAAGTGGGATTAAGTGTCTTGCCCAAGGACACAACGACAGCATCAGTGGGAGTCTTGTGGTGAACCCACGACCTCCAGGCTCAAAGACCAATGCTCTACTAACTGAGCCACTGTGACAATAGACACAATATAACCAAATGTGACCAAAGAGGCAGCAGAGATCTCTGGAATCTGACTCCTCAGTCCAAACATGCAGGTCAGATTCCACACACTTTTACCTGCTGCATCCAGTCCTGTGTGGTTTTAGTAGTTTCTTGTAACCAGATGTTATGCGCAGAGTCAGTCAGGGCCACAGCACACACTTTGTTCTTCACTTCCATTTCTCTCTGGTTCATCTGGAAGACAATACAAGAGGACAATACTATTCATATACAATTATTCATAAACATGACACATTATAAAATGTTTATAATACTATTGTAACTCAAATCCAAACCAAACACAGCCGATTGACTTATGCTGATTTTGTCTGCTGCATAATGAAAAAGCTGTATAACCAAAGGGTGTCCTTGTCACGTTTTGTGCAAATGTCCTTTCCCGTGCACGTTCAAATACCTTGGTCTCCATGTTTAATACCCTTTCCCTTCACATGTCAGGCGCATGTGAATGTGAATCTTCTTATTCCCTTCTGAATGTCAATGCCAAGGAAAATGTCACACAAAGGACTTGTTACCACACTACAATAGACTTCCCATACTGCTGGTCTCACCCCAAGAGTACTGTAGCCAGGCCTTGGGAGCAAGCATTTCAACTCCTTTTAAGCTTTAAGATAAAACTGGGAAGAATAGGGAACAGGATTTACAACAATGGATGGACCCTCACTTGGGGAAAGTGTGTGGATAGTCGTAGGTGTCCGTGTGCATAGGGCTATTAACTGATAATTTGATCAAACCAGAAGTTGACAAGCAGACAAATGAAGAAAAAGGTCCATTTATCAAATAGTGCATAATTGGATGATAGTCACTTGAGGCTTGGAAGAGTAGCAATGAAGTGTTGTTTCTAAAGTGGCAGAAAGTAGGTTCTTTTAGGGCAGATGAGAGCCGATTCAGTACTTGTTTCAGATGTTGAGCAAGTATCCCTGTTAGCCAAAACATGTTGGATGTGAGGAATACAAAAGATTGAAAATGTATATTTATTTTACTAAATTGCACTGGGAAACCCAAATGTGTTCAACAATATAGAGTAGCTTTCTGACTGAATAAAAAATATTGTCTATGAATAAAAATTGAGCACGAGGTTCCACTGGTGTTGCTTAATGTCAGTTGTGGAAGGTAGCTGCTCCATAATTTGACTTCCTGCACATTCATAGCCGTATTCTTCTGGCACATGTGGGCTCATGAGAGTAACGTGTAAATCAATGTACATTTTATATTACATATTGTTAAACTGCCAGTGTCTTGTATTGCTGATCGCCTTTATATAACATTAAAGAAAATATAAAGGCTATAGTAGAAGATAATTTAATGTTCATATATTTTGAAAATCACTCTTCATAAGGACATTAGTTTATCATATTTCTAAATGCAGCTGTTCACCTACTCTATATTCACTTCAGAGCATTCACAACCTCTAAAACAGCTCCATTTACACAATACCTTGTAACTGACCTTTCACATGGCCCTCGGTATAGAACAGTGTTTAGCCTTTGAAGCTGCTTCTTGCCACAAAGACTGCTAATTGCACCTTTTGTGGAGCATAATCTTATTTTCACCACTGGCTCACTGTGGGATATGTGATGGGTGTGTGTTTGTATATAGGTGTGAGATGTGTATGAATAAAGAAAAAAGAGCATATTAATGTTTATTTGTCTGGATGAAGATTTGAAATAGGCAAAACGACATATTTTAACAGCATGCTAAGCTAATCTCTAGTTGAAATAAATACTTAATTTCTCTCCCCTCCCTTTGACGCTCCTTTTGCTTGTGACTGCTCTGCTGATGCAACATCTAAACACAGGCAATAATAAAGACAATTATTTAGGACTTTGATAATTATGTGTCAAAGGCAGAAAATGCCACTAGATAATTGGGCAAAAACTGAATGGCAATTCACAATGGAGTTCCCCATGGGGAAGACAAGCCGTAAAGTCCCCAGAAAATAAGGGGAAAATAGACATAGAAAAGAGAGATGGGAGCTCTTAAAGAGGCCTTGCTCACTGTCAGATAGTCAGTGTGAAAAGCCACAATTATACATGCTGAATATGTACGCTAAACAACAAATAGGACAACAGACAGAAAAAGAAGAGTGTATGAAATGACATTCTTTTTAAATGCATGGTTGGTGTGGGATGTGGGAAAATACTGTGCAGAGGCCAATAGGGGTAAGGGAGAGAGGAAGAGAGAGGGCCCCCTGTGACGATGCCAGTCAGTAACCAGGCTTATGATGTGGCTACGGAGACACTGCCAACAGTCACAGATAATCTAGGACTACCCACTGAGCACTGAAGCACTGCTTAAATATTTGATTGATTAACTGTCCCGACGCTGCCAGAGAGCACGAGAGGAACAGCGGAGGAGAAGCCAGGCAACACAGCACAAATAAACAAACATGAATACAAGTGCATACAGGGACACTGACCCATATATCCCAACAGAACAACATTAGAATAGGAGTGAACATACAGACGGAAACAGCCAATGGTGGATAGCCTGTAATAGACGCCAAAGTGCGACATGAGCTTTGAATCCAGGACACTTTCTGTACAGCAACATGGCTTCTTTTATTTTAGACTACTTCTGCAATTGATCTTATTATGCACCGTTATTCTCATATTTCTTCTTTATAAAACTAGGACCAAAAGGGTAAAGAAAATCAACCCAGACATTGTAAAAAGAAAACTCTTTCAAATAAAAATGTAAGCTGCAATATATTCGAATACCATAACTAAAATAATACTGTATATGTCAAAAACCTTGAGTTAGAAACAAGAAAATAATGCAAAGTACTTGCTCAAGTGAAGACGTTTTAGGTGTAGCCAAAAAACAGAATTTGTGAGAATAAAAAATAATTCAAAATTCAGTAAAAGAACATCCCTGTTTAAGTCTCATTTTTGACTGGAGTGACACATCAGCTGAAATACTGTTTTTCTTGTAGTAAAAACAAGGAATGCTCCCCCATACCAAATCCTTAAAATATATGTTACGGAGAGATCAGTGGGGGATCAATAGGCAATGAATTAGTCTGGCAGAAAAGGCAGACTACCTGTGCAGGCCCATGCTGCCAATATCAACAACAAAGAAACCAATCACAGCTCATAGTATATTGACAAATAGTGTGTTCAGGGCCCTTTCACCCATTATGTCCGATACACAAGTACGCGTGCAGACACACTCATTCCTGTCAATGTCGGGCTGTATAAACATAAGGCAGCTGGCTCCACCACGCTCTGACACCCTCCACAGGAAGAGACAATGCTAGTGCTTCCTGTGGCTTTGAAGTCGCAGTCCCAGGTCGCATGTCGGGCCCAGGCTTCCTCTGCCTTAACCGCAGGAAGGAAGCTCTCTCGGGCAGCAGGGTACAATGCCTGGAGGGTGGGGAGGACTGGTAGCTATCCATGTGTGGCAGCCAGTGTAAGGAAAAGTGTAGTGCTCATCTGAGGTCACATGTTTTGACACATCTATCTTTAAGTATAATCAAAACCGACATCGGGAAGGCATGGGTGGTTACTATCTCTCACAGCAACAGTATTGAGTAATAGTAGTTTGCTGGTTTCCCTATTCCAATTAGTAGATTCTTTTCTGATGATGATAGATCAAGATTCTGGAGGCCATTCGGAGCACTGGTTTACGACAGGTCAATTAAAGGGCTGTATGTAATATATTAATCTTAAATTCCATCTACATCTTTTATATGTGTCCGCAGATGATAAGTCAAGTAAAAATCATATTTGGCCTTTTCTGAACAATGGTTAAACTGGGACTATTCCTAATTAAAAATGTCCACAGTAGTCAGGTATTTTATGCAATGTGTTTTTTTTGTTATTGTTTTATTAAAATATAAAATCAGCAGCATTTGTATTGTATTTGAGTGAAAGCAGATACAAACTTAACTAGTCATATATAAAATACAGAGTTTGTACTGTAATCAGTGCTTATGTGTTTGTCAGGCAGTTCTGGCAACAAAAGTAGGATTGCAATTGTTGAGGTTTTTTTACCCAGTAAGAGTGCAAACTACATGTGGTCCCTTTAGATTTGAAATAAATATAATCCAAATAAACATAATTATTGTATTGTATCATTATGCAAACATGCCCTGACCACCAACTATTAGCTATGCCCTTTAACTAAAGCTTGGTATATTCCCTTCTCTCAAATGTGGAGTGGTCACATGTCGGGCAAGGCTGCAAAGCATCGGGTGAAAACAGCGATGACTTCCTTCTCTCTTTCCTCTTTCCTTGAATGCACATGCACGAGTGGAAAAAGGGGACATGGAGGGTGGACAGGCAGGGTGAAATTTCAAAGGGGCATTGTTAAACGATATGAGTGACAGGACCGGACACGGGGCAGTTGCAGCGGGTGTGTGTGTGTGTATACCTGTCGGCGAACATGCAAACACACAATTATCGGGACAAGCACAGAGGAAAAGGAAGGCCAATAAATATTTACTGACACAGCACAAGTGGAGAATGGGACTCCACTGCTGAAACAAAAGACAGAGGATGGAGTGCAGCGTGCCAGGAAACAGTGCTGCAAGAGCTGAAGCCGCGAGTGCCCATCAGAATAAACAAGGGTAGAAGAGACATTTGCAACACACTACATGGACGAATATGCACATTTGTTGGTTATTTTAACTTATGTTGTCACTTTGTCCTATAATACATCACTGACCATAAGTTACATTAATGGGATATACTGTGTGTTAATTACAAAGTATAAATGTACGATGTTACTTCTCTGGATTTTTGGAAAGGTACAGTTACTTTTTATTTGGAGTTAAGATGGAGGAGAATTTTCACAAAGTTGAGAAGAGATACGCATAGTTTATTGACAGCAATTAAACATTTTCAGAATGATCTTTTTTCTAATTAGATACATCTTTTAACGAAGCATATTTGCAGCATTGCAACTAATTAGGCTGTAGTGTTAATTAGAAGACTTCTTAGAAAAAAAAAGAGAACATGGTACAGTGGGCAATGTTTTCATTTTCCCAGATCAACTGACCACATTAACTAGCTACGCTAGGCTGAAATGAAAAAGTTACTTTTGGCTGTCAAAGACTGTCATAGGCATTGTTATTTTGAGCCCTTCTGTTTTCTCTGCCTTTCTTTAACTCTCAAAGTGTTACTTGTCTTTCTCCTTGTCTCCCAACCCTCCGGCAATGCTGTAATATAGAAACCTAACCTCATTTTTTTTTCCTGGTGGTGCTGGGAGTTACTGGTCCATTAAATTTGCCTTCCCATGTGTCAGCTTCCACATTTCCACCATGAAATTTCCTCATAATTAAACTTTCTTAATGATTTATAAGCTATAATAATAGCCATAAGTATTTGATAGCAGGTTAAAGGCACAGGCTTTAAGTGCACGCTGGGGCATAGCCTGTTTTAACATAGTTTCGGATGGGTGACTGGCTACATATGAGGATGGATAGGCAGTAGAAGGCGCCTGACAGAGGGAGGGGGCATAAGAGGGCCTAACAAGGGAGGCAGGAGGAGAAGGCTGAGACCTTTGTGTCGTAACTCAGCCTGGTACTGACATCGAGAAGTAAAAGCTGGAAGCATACAACCCTCAGACAGAGCGAGGAAATTGCATGCAGAGAAGACATACGCAGACGGCCATAGGCCGAGGGATAGGCTGGACGACCAGCAGGCACACTCAGATCTGTGGGCAGGAAGAGCCTGGACAAGCCTTTACAGCCAAATATTAACACAGAGAACTCAAACAGTCAATTAGTCATACATCCATTAAAATAAATGATTAGAAAATAGCCAATTGAATTGAAAGTTAGCCTTTGACATATACCCTTGCATCAGCGCACAGCCATGAGTGATGAGCCCAAAGTGAGCACATGATCTTGTGGGCACACAGATCCAGCACACACAGATGTTTGCTCGTTGCTGCTTCTCTGACGGCACGGCTGATATGATTGCCACTTAGGAAATCAGTGTGTTTTCACACCACTCTCAGCTCTGCCAAAGCTAATGTGTTAAATATCCATCGGGTACTGCTGTCCATCGCCGGGACTGCACACTGCCTTGGGGGCTGATGAACACTCATTTCTTGTACTAACAGAGATCACAGTTGGCAGCGCAGCCAAAAATCTAAATTGGGGTGCAGTGTGAAATTTTCACCAAATTCTTCTAAACTTGGTGTGAAGAGACTTTCTTAAATTAGACATTTTTTTTCTAAAAAGAAGTTGTGTTATTAACTATTTTAGTTAACCATTTGTTTTTGAAGTGTTTTGAAAAGGTGCAGACTGTTTCCCCCCACTTTGCTGAGAAAAAGACAGCAGAATTAAAGCCAAAACATTGTCATTGTTAGTGTGTCCATGCACAGGCAAAATCCAGGACCAGCACAATTGAACACGGAAAACCATCAAAAAGTTTGGAAAAGAGGAAAAGAGCTGTTCAAAATGAAGACGAAGAAAGGGCTAATGAATGCAAACACAAAATGACTTAAACGACCTGAGACTGCAAGTTCCTAAGTTACAAAAAGTGGAGAACTTTGTGAGAAAAACAATATCAAAACAATGAAAATACAAAAACTAAAATAAATAGTTCAAATACTAAATAACAACAATACATGTAATAAAATACCATTATTAGTTTAAGAAAAAAGGATTTACAAAACATTGCGAAATTAAAAAAGTGTTTTTACACAATAAATGCCGGGATACCATTTTTATATGAGGGAAAAAGGAATGTACATTTACAACAAGAGGAAAATTAAAAATGTTCTCAATGAATTAAATGCACACTCAACTTAGTACTGATGACTTGTCTTTCCAGTGTTATTGTTGATTAAACTCAATGCCCGGGAGAGGGCTGAGGAAAACTGTCTGTACACAAACACACAATATACAAAATATGTGCACGCATACACGGGATGAAAAGTATAGCATTAAGCGCATAAAAAGCAATTAAATCAAAGTGGTATAGTGCCTGAAGCACCGTGGACTGTCAATTCTGCTGGAAATGCCACAGAAGATTACAGCTGTGGATTCTATAAACCGTTTTTATTAGGGGAGTCAATTATTTCTCATTACTGAAGATGCTATTTCGGCAAAAGACCTTGTCAGTCAATCACGCAAGAAAAAAAAAGCCTCAGAAAGCCTGAATAGTGTGGGGCTGAAAGAGGTGGAGGGCTTTTGGAGAGGGGGCCACGCTGACCCCAATCCCAACCCAAACTCCTACTAGTAGTCAAATTACCTTTTTAACTGCTACACCTCTGTCAGGTCTTTGTCAGCGTATGGTAATTAGGGTCTTCCACTGGAGAACATTTGAAAAGAAAACACAGTATATTTATTAGTTTATCTCAGAAAGCTCCATTTATGTGGAGCTGAAGGTAAGTTTGAATGCGGTGATTATCTTGTCATTTCCAGCCTGTTTTTCTGAGAGAGAGAGTGTCATTGTGCATCTTTGGGTGTCCAGATACTAAGTTGCTGTGGACGTATATTTGTGCATTTATATGTGTGTCTATGGTGCACTATATATTCATACATTCATGTGCAGCGTTGTGCACACTTCTCCTCATCCTCTTTGTTCTGGGTTGGGTTTGACACATCGAAACAATAGCAGCGCTTCAGTTTCACCCCAGCCACAGCCCACCAGCAGCAGCAGCCGCGCACCACATGGACTGGAGCTGCCAATTAGCACTATCAAACAGACATCATAAGCTGTCTGCTTACCACAAAAAGAAAAAAAAGAATCCACAACAAATCAATAATTCACAATTTCTGTCGAAAGCAATCACACTCATTAACAGATTGGAAGGGCGTCAGTGTGACCGCTGTGAGTTGTTACTTATAGATTATATAGATGAGTGAAAGTGTAGTGACATGTAATACAAGAGACTATTTCAAAGTCCAAGAAATCCCTGTATGAAGTTCAGCAAACTTTCTTTGGATAAAGTTGAGTGTTTATGGGACGATAACAAACTTAAAACATAGCTCAATAACAGCAATGTAAGAAATAAACTTTTCTACAAATTAAACCTAAATCAAAACTCACAATTAATGAATTGGGTATTCAAACTAGTTCTAAGTATTTACTACTTACAGATATTGTGCTTGACAGATTACAATATATTGTTTGTGGTATGAATAAAGACACACAAATAACACAGCACAGCTTGCTTATGAGCTCACACTACCAAAATAAATCTTTTTTTTTCAATTTGAGAAGCCTTTATCAATTGAAAAAATATATATTGAAACAAATAATCAAAAACATCTGCATGTAATTTCCCCCCTGTGGGATTAAGGCATTCATTCATGCACATTTATGTGCATTCTACTGTATGTACATTTTTTACTTAAATATTTGTTTGTAGTTATTACTGTGCCTGATGACAAGTGAGAATGGTTGATCAGCTTACACATCCGACCTGACACAGGGGCTAACAAAACAGTGTTCATAATAATCAATAAATGGCCCCACATGCCACAGTCTCTTTCCCTGTTGTAGTAGCACGCTGAGCTGACTTGTGCTTACAGCAGGCCGCACTGACCGAGCGGCCGAGCAGACCAGACGACACTTGGCGGCCCATGGGACGGCCACCGAGCAGCGTTTAGGGGGGACCTGTCACACACAGTGGGTCTCTGCGGGCCAGAGGTGAGCAGAGGTGTCGGGGAGATGCCTGTCGCCCCTCTCTGTAGTCTGCACCCTTTTCATTAACCCGCACCCCTGGGTTACAGCGCACACACACCAGGGGGGAGGCATGTCAGAGAGACGCACAGAACTGGCCTGACTGACCACAAGAGACCCACCTCGCTGTCTGTCTGAGCACAGGATCAAGACGGCCTTTTAACAAAATGCCAGCACAAACGGCAACCCGTGCATGTCCACTCTGCCAAGCAAAAACAAAAAAAACACAGTCAAGTGTGGAGCAGGGAAAGAGATGGGGGAACAAAGGACAGGCAGTGCCCCCTAGTGTTTTCATCAAAGACAGATCCGACCAACGAGCCCCCAAAAACAAAGCCACACAAGTCAATACTGGACATGGGAACAAGTGGTGAGTAATGGTGACAATACCAGGAACAGGGAGTGCTTGATGTGGAGGAGGAAGAGCTGTAGGGCCACGAAAGGACAGAAGTTATAGGATCTAACGGCATGAGTGACGGAGATCATTTTGTTATTAATGATGGACTAAAGGTAAGGGGCAAGCAAGCCATGTATATTTTACATTAGATTTGTAGATGTGAAACTAACTTTGAAACCTACTTCAACACTGATAAAAAAAATAAAATAAAAAAACAACTATTATACAACTATTATAAATTTATGAGAAAATTAGGGCAACTGCACTGACGTTATGGGTAATAACTACATGAATTATTATTATTTTCATGTTTTTGTATTTTGATTTGAGCAGATTTTGATTGCCTTCAAACAATGTTTTCCACTGGCACCGGTTTTGATTTCACATTTTGGAAAATGCAATTGTTATAATAATAATAATCTTTTAAGACCGTTAAATATATATTAAAATAAATACATATTGTTCCTCCAGTAAAATCTAAACTGTTTTTTTAATTGCAGTGTTGGCATCTCTTTACTGATGAGTGACCATTTTTCATACAGTCTTAAAGTAAATCTGATATTTAATTAATAAACACATTTCTGTTTGCTTGTTTGTTTAGTTGCTGAAGTGGAAAACTACGTATTTGTTGAAATAAGTGTTATATTCTATCCTGCATCATGGCCCACTGCTCATTCAAGGCTCCAGACGACACCTCAAAGTATCCACACCAGCAATCTCACAATTTCATTCTGCTTTACTCACTCTTATACCTTTCCCTTTTGCTCTTACCATAACCCCCCATCGTATTTCACAGCACATAAAGCCTTAAAATGGCACATAAAACAGTTCATCTCTTTTCACTGTCAGCTTCCTAGGCTTCAAAAATTAAATAGGTTTTACTGCCAGTACGAAACTCAAATGTACACATGAGAAACTGTCCTTATTGGAGGCTATAGAATGACTTATAGATCAAGTGAATAGTCCATGAGGAATATTCAAAGCTCAAAGTGCAGAGAATATAGTCAAACTGAGGCAGAGCGTATTAGCTTAATACTCGATTTTGCCAAAACAAAGAATACAATATAGTGCATGTCTCTGAAGCTACAGGTATTCGCTCAAAAACCACCCACCGAATGTGAAAGAAATACTACTCTGACCTTGCTAGTGCTGGTTTGGAGTAGTCAAGACAGTATACAAAGAACATGAAAGATATGACGCTCAGAGTGACGGCCAGAGTTTGCCGAAGAAAAAGCCTCAAAAAGAAAAAAAAATAGGAGGGCTGAACTTAAACCTTTTGAGTCAGAGGGCTGTTGACTTCTGCACCATACACCACATCGCTGTTCTCTTCCTTTCAATACTTCGAACGCACTCCCCTCCTACATTCACTCCAGAACTATTCACAGTCTTGACGACAGGGCGAGAAAATGACAGAAGATTCAAACGAACTGAATCGGAGTGATGCCTGTGTGACAATTTGCAACCCTGTATGTCCTTAAGATTCCTTTCGGATATTGTATGCATTCGTATGAAAGAATTAACAAGGGGGGAGGGAGAAAAAAATGACATGTGACAAGCGGATTCATTTGAGCTGTCAAGATGTCATCTTTAGCACATTCAAACCTCACGTCAGGCGCTTGTATTCTGCCGCTGGTGAAGGTGACCTAGGTCGTGGCTGCTTGACACACCCAGACACAGCAGGTGAATGGGAGGAAGACGCTATGCTTGGGAAAAGGCAATGGAGACGGAGAGAAGATATGGGGTGAAATAAAGAGAATTACAGCAAGGCAACATTTTAGTGGCTTTGGAGCGAGTTCAGGGCTTTAGAGTTGCTGTAGAATCAACTCCTTGCACTTAACTAACTACAATCTTTTTGTATAAACAGTAACTTTATCTCTATCTCTACAGATGTATCCAAAGGCAAATTTTCGCAATATGAACAGCATACCATGAAAAGCAAGCGGAAAAGATGAGACGAGATAAGAAAACGTTGAAAATGTGTGAAAAAAAAAGAAAAAATGAATTAATAAAAATTAGAATTCAGATCATGCAGAAATGAAACAGGCGCATTGACCAAGCACACAGGGGGAAAAAGACATAGATAGTTGGACAGAAAAGGAAACAGGCAGACGTCGGCGATGATGCAACGTGTTGAGAGAACGAGAGGAACGAACAAAGCACCCAAATGCTCCTGCCCAGCACAACAAAGGCACCCCAAAGCATGATGGGAATTGTGGCGCTGTGTGTCGCCGCCAAAACAACATTCAGTAAACATACATTGTAACACTCAGACAATGTGAGATATTATTATTATAAAGGATTGGATTCAAACGCGTTAATGAGTGACACACAAAAAGCCAATAATTAGCACAGCACTAAAGCAATTTGGATA
>JAPMNZ010910860.1:0-12571 GCA_029875035.1 Pomatoschistus microps
CTCTGACTGTTGCACCGAGCCAAAGCAATTTCCAACTCTGTAACTTCCTGTTACTTATGTGGCAATAAAAACGATTCTGATTCTGATAAATATATTCTGTTCCAAGAAAGAGTCTTGTAATGTATGAACAAATCAGACATTTTCAGGGGTGTGCATGTTTTTAGGTGTAGGGGAAACCCAACTCCTGGAGGAAACCAGACACGGAGAGAACATGCAAACTCAACACAGAAATGCCTAGCCGGCCTGGATCCAATACTTTCTTATTGTGAGATTGTGATGCAGCCACTGGTCCACCCGTGACTACAGATGAATGGTAAATGGTCACACACGCTTTTGTGCCTTTGATTAAGTATTTTACATCAAGAAATGTACTGACCAACACACACAGAGGTGGGTGCGATTCAACCTCCAGATGGGGTCTTTCTGTGTAGAGTTTGCATGTTCTTCCCATGTCGGATTCCTCCAGGGTGCTCCGGTTTCCCTTAATACTAAGAACACACTATGTTTGGCATGCACCTGTGGTCGTGCAACCAACATTATGTAATGTCAATTTTTTTAATTGGCAATTTCAATCCTTTTCCTGATATATAAGATATCAAGAACAGGATTGAAATAGTAAATAAAAAAATAGTAATAATCTGGTACAAGTGGGTTTATAGAGCCTGGATTTTGGTATAAACACAAAGAGTAGAAAGGAGTTTGGCTTTTTGGCTCTCTTTGCACAGATACACTGTAAACACACATGATTAACATTTGACTGCAAAACTTTACAATATACATCACTTTTTATCCTAGCCCGAAGCCTGGTTTTTCTCCAGTGTCCCATTCATGACATAAGTCAAACGGGTGCATGCAAACAGCACTGACCTCCATTCTCCTTTCATATTGTCCTTGTCCCGGGCGACAAAAGGCCTCTGGGGTTTTGACATTCATCACCTGTTAGCGGCTCTCATTCATATGAATCTTCAGCACGGACTCAGGGCACGCAGGATCAGGGGGTGGATTAAGACAATTGAAAAACATCCTCAGCACAAGACAACAATAGTGCAGGGTAACTGACAATATCCAGATTGGAGGTCACGTCAACACAACTAAGACTTTTGCTTTCATTCACTGCAGAAAAAGAGCTTGAGGGTTCTTATTTGAAGTAAGTGATAAAAAGGATTGATTTATAAAGCAGTGCAGCATGTGGTTGTTATAACAATGTCCAGAAAAGCCACAAAGTAAATTCAAGCCAAAATGAAAACTGAATGGACTTAATGACATCAGAAGATCTTTAAGACAAAGAAGGGAAGCTATTTAAACATTGTCTGCATGTGTAATTGTGGAAAGACCAAAAGAGTATGTCCTGCATGAATGACTTTTAAGACCTTGCAAATTGATTGGGATTGTAATTATTTCTTCATAATCAAACAAAGCTATTAATGAATTATGTTCTGATTGAAAACTTGTTCTGTCACCAAACACTCTTCATCAGGCCGTTACTTTCTCTGGGGGGCACTTTGAGATATCGTCATATTGTTGAGGGCCCGACCCCTTTTCACACAATTAGCATTTAACTCAATTTGTCAAAAAATGTTCTACGAATGCTACTTCATTTACAAAAATGTTTTATTTAAGTGAAAGAAAGGGAAACATTGAGTAAAAGTATCTAGTGTTTGTGTTTTCTTTGTGTTTGTGGAAAGTTTGTTTATTGGTCATCTTTAAAATGTGTTTGTTTTAAACTTTTTACATTATTACCAGACAAAAATGACCTGATTTTCAGATGATTGTTTTTGACAAATTATTACTCATAATCTTTTGAGTTCATTATGTTGAACAAAATATAATAGCTTTAAAACAAAACAGCACTTTTTAATTCAAACACTCTCATTGGGTTTAACCACTCGAGTGGTTAAAGTGGACAGTATGAGGTCAACAGCAGGGAAGGTCCAGGGGCCGCATGGAAACATGAATCAGGCCGTATCTGGCCCTCAGGCCACAGTTTGCCCAGGAGTACAAAATCACAGAACCTTTTTTGAAAACTGAAAGCTGAGGCAGTGTTGGAAAAAGCAGAGCACAATCAGCCTGGAGGTTTATTTTCAGTTTTCAGGCAAGATAACAGCTTTTTAATATGACAATGTTCGTAATTTCATAGAAACCAGAGATATTAAACCAGTCCAAACAAGACATGGCCGAAGTTCACCATGACCTTAAAGATCTGATCCCTTCAGTAATATGTCCGGCCTTTGTCCCAAGTCCGTTTTGTAAAATCCAGAGTCCACACCTTTGTAGTGGTGAAATGTCAGTGCTGTAACAGAAACTATATAGTAAGAGTAGTATAAATGAATGTGATAGATCCTTATATCAATACTGATAAAGGTTTAGAAATTGATCCGCATACAACAATTTGACCAAAGATTCTGCATTTCAAAATAAATGGATTGCATTTTAGTTAATCTAAAAGTATAATGGAAAGTCTATATCTTTTATGAGTTTCAATACATTTCAATACAATCTGGAATCGGGTTGATATCGCGATATTTGCCATTCATCACACAGTAGCTTTGTATTGCCTCTCATTTAAAGTAAGCGTCTCTCCCAGCGCTCAACAATACTGTACATAAACCTGTGAGTACACTTGTCTCCATCCCGGCCTCTTCGACTGCGCAGTAAATGTTTTCCTCTGAGCTATTGTTTATGTGCTCCTGACAGTGCGTGCCAGTGTGTGAGGGACCACTTTGTTTTGCTGAGGGTGACAGCTCCCCCTCCTCGGCGCTGGGCCTGGCAGATGTAGAAGTGTCACCATGTTGATTAATTGTTTACGGTCACCTGTCTGCGCTGCCGTGTCGCCCTGCGCTGTGGAGGATTTAGGGTGGAGGGTCGCGGTGAGAAGGAGAGGGGCAAAGGGGGGACGATGTAAGGCTGTGGAGGCTGCCGCTATGTCTGTCCAAACAGCGGCGTGGGCTTGTCAAACATGTTTCACAGGGCTTTTGTTGGTTGGTGTTTTACAGTTGGGCGAGAGTGTTCAAAATGTTGTCTGTTTTTGTGTATTGTGCGTTTTCACATTGCATGCTTATAGGTATTTGCCAGAATTTGTCTTGCACTTTGAACTGGTTAATACCCATTGTACATGTTGTTCATTGTAAACAGCAATATTGATAGGAAATGGCCTTTTAGTATCACCCCTTTAATGCAGAATATTGCGCTCCTTTGAGGTATTTTTATCAATCCTGGCGCTAAACTGCAGGTGCAAAGTAAAACAACGTGTGCAATTTAAGATGAAATAAAATAAGATAAGATAAGATTAGATAAGATAAGAAAAGATAGACTTTATTGATCTCACACAGTCGAAATGTACTTGTCACATTTGGCCTAGATAGAATCATTCATATTTGTGCAAAACATGTTAGAGGCAAAAAATATAGTCTGTTCAGGATATAATATGTACAATAAAAAGTGGCAATTAAAGAAACGGTGGTAATAGTAGTGCAGGCATAATGTTCTAAAGGACATATCCATGATACATTTGCTCCTATGTGAATGTATGCTAATCACATTTCTGATTCTTTGGTGGTAATTGTAAAGCAATTGAGTCTCTAATCCACTTTGACTTTAGCGTTATTACCCAATTGTCGCTGTCATTCCCTAAACAGGTGATTCCTCTAATCAGTTCCTCCTAACAAGTTCATTAAATCTCCAGCGACTCAGCACACTACAATAAAATTAAAGTTTGAGAGAGTTTTCAAGTGGATGCTATTCAGTGCCAGTTCTCCTGCTGCGTAAATGAAACCCCTGAAGAGGGTGTTGTTTATTCTCCCAAAACAAAGCCCTTTATGGGTTTTAATAAATACTGTTTTCTTATAAGAACTTAAGATAAAAAGCATCTCTATTTCTTACTATTTATTCATTGACTTAATCTTTCTATACAAGTCTCTAAAACTTTATTATGCTGACGTGTCATTTCGTCCCCTGGCTGATCTGTGCATTGTCACACATATGACATGGGTTCTTTGGCCTGCATCATCCTTCAAATACATAGAGCTATTATTCAGCACATATTGTATTCAGCGTGTTTCTGATCATATTCAGTGAAAACGTGACAGCTCTGCTCCACACTCCATGCCCTGAAGTATCGAGGGAGCCACGTCGGACCTCTGCATCCCTGAGAACACATATCCTATTCGCTTTGAATGGCTTTTGATTTAGCCTATATTATCCATTACTTACTTATTCATAGGCCACTAGGTTGTCTTCCCTTCTATCTATTCAAATCAATATTGCAGAACCCAGTTGTGAGTGTGGGTTGGGGTTTTCTTCAAAGTGGCAATTCTTTCAACCATCTGCGCCTCTTTCACCCTCTCTCTCTCCCTCTCTTTCGCTTTTGCACGTTTTTTAAACCCGCCCTTAGTAACAAGCCACGGAGAACCAATCTGTGCCGTGATTCGGCCAAGCCCTGCCTGCCGACTGGGAAGAAACATCATCAAAACTATTCGGTGTTGCCATGGAAATAGAGACCTCAATAAGTTCATCTTTTTCATGTGTGTGTTTTTTCGGCAAAAGGGGGCTCGCAGGATTGGCGTTTGGTTTGGTAGCTTGTGGTTGGGTTTGGGTTGCAAGCTGTTATCACTTGCTCTCCAATATTTTCACACTTTTTTTTGTCTCCAAGATAGTGTTTTATTTATTGTGATTTTAAATATTGAAAATTACACAAGTGTAATCAAAGCACGTCTCTTTGAAGCGCCGCACAGAATGGCCCTATAGAGTGCTTCAATGATCAAAATACTTCAATAGAAAAGAATATAGGTCATAGGAATACATTTGCTGCGAGCAATTTTGATGATGCATGGTGCAACATATGTCTTTTGCCAGTTTTTTTGTTCTGGAAGACACACGTTTGACCCTACAATCCACCAAGTCTTATCGGATCAGTACTAGTAGTAATAGTAGGAGCATGGAGGAAGCAGTGTCTTTGAACTATATCTCTTCGCTTCATGCGCTGAGAATACCAATGGCTCTCCAGCCTCGCCGGTATATACAGTATACTGAATGTCGTCAGGGAAGGGGGTGTGGTGGGAGGGGTCTGTTATAAAGCATGTCACAGCAATGTATGATACAGCTTGATCAGATGGTTTTCAAGAAATTCCCTTTGATGCTAATATTATTCGTGTGAACTCTGCGAGGTAGTGAAGGCAAGCTCTCACTGGGGGAAACCGTTGAGTGATGTCTCAGTTATCTTCACTGCGTAAGCCCCCCTCTATCTCCGAGAGAACGGGGAAAACAGATTTGCCAAAAAAAATAACAGATTTTTGGGGAGGAGTACTTAGTTCGGGGCAGAATGGGAACAGCTATATTCCGTGTAATTGCGCAATTAAAGTGATATCTTGGCATCTCTCGGAGCCTGCAAGGCACGTAAGAAGGAAAAAAAACATTCCCATTTTGATTCAACAAAAATAATAATGTTGCTCTTGTGATGGTGCGTGTTTGAGTGGGCCGGTGTGTGGTGAAAGCTGGTGGTGGCAGTGTGTTTTGTGGCCTTTGCGCTACTTAGCAGTGTTAATATAATTCAGGACGAGATGAAAGGCAGTGATGGGGCTCCCTGGGTTACTGCTGCAAAGAAATGGGAAGAAGTAGTCGCCAATTATGTCTTTTTCAAATGGCAACGAAAGATGGGATTTTTCTTTTCATTTTTTTAATATTCAGACTAAAATTGAATGCCAAAAAATGTTATGTAAAATGTATCATACTGACTAGATTAAACTAGAATATTTTACGCAAATGGAAATTTTACTTTGCAACAATATACACATAAACACACACAATATAAGAACAAATCTCTAAGTCTTAAAGCTGGGGTAACTCATTTTTAAACCCCAAATAGATTAGATAAAATTGTAAAACCCATGTTGCAAGTTCATCACCTGTTTTCACATTCATGCATTTCATACTTCTACCTAAAATTTAGCTTCGCCAGTTTTATCCTAGAAATTCCGAACGTGTTAATCCAGTGTACTCTTTGTGTTTGTACAGGTGGGAGCAGAGATTGTGTGGAATCGACTCTTATCACATTTTGACAAAAGCTAAACGTTAAAAGTGTAGTCATAAAATTAGATCAAATCAAGCTGTAAAGAATCCATAAAAGTCTAGGTCATTCAAAACTTCGTCGAAATCATCGCATCCGAAGAAGCTTGGGGCAAAGAAACTCCGGCGTTGATTGCGTGACATGGCAAAAAAACACATGACATTTGTAGTTAATATGATAATGTAAACTGATTGCGGAGAGTGTAATCATCCCATTAGAAGAAGGATGCATCTCTTTAATCCCAGCATGCATAGAGGCCAGTGAAGGTAAAGTGTTTGTTTATATCCGTGCTTATCTGCTTGTAATCACCGCTGCACCACTTCCATCTCCGAAAGCCTGACCCTCTCCACATCGGTATGCCGCTCCCATTGTGGAAGCCGAAAGAGCGGTGAAGAAAGGGAGACTGGAGTCGGGGCTTGGGTCTCTGAGGACATGGCTAACCCCCTGTGCCTTTTTCCTGAAATGGAGATGTTATTACATTAGCAGCTAAAAGGGTTTATTCACAGTTACTGCAGTTTAGGCATGCAAATGGAGGATTGTCGGTGTGCTGTGTTGCCTGGAGGTATGGGACAGAAAGCATGGGGGATTTGCAAGGATTAGTTCCACAGGTTTTCCTTTATTATGGAAAAGAAGCCTTCCTCGATTGTGAAATGGGGGGGAGGACGAAGGTGAGCTGGGGAGAGAGGATGAGGAGGAGAGACATATATAGTCAGGGTTTGTGTTTTGGAGGGAAGTTAAGCGGTGTTTGTCGAGTCAACAGGAGATGAGGGAAGAGTGACGTGACAGAATGTGGCAATGGAGTTCGCCGTTCCTAAAAACTGATGCATACAATTCATGTTACAGATATTGCTTTGAAGTCTTCTTTCAAGGATGGGTCAAATACCTTCAGTGATTTTGCCTCATGTGAGATCCAATTTTGTATTTTAGGTATTTCATGACACTTTGAAGCAACTGTGGTTAAAGTTCTAACTCACCATTCTAACATATGCACAAGCTAGTACATTTCCACTTGATGTTTTGGTTATCTCAAGGTTGAAGCCACTGGCACTGTGGCAACTGCGGATTGGAGGACTCCATTCCTCCGCTCTATATTATCACTTGCATTTTGTAAAATCCTTGTTCGTGTTTGTGTTCGTGCTGTCTGTACCAACGACGATAAAACATGTCTTCTGTCTGAATTAAAGACACGATCCCAGAGTTTGTCATCTTCTTCAGGATCACATCAAAAGTTGTCTCCAGTTGATAGCACACACTCAGACGAACAGATATGGAGGATATCAAAAAAAGTAATAATAATAATAATTAAAAAAAGTATTTTAATTAGAATGAGTGGTTCTTATGGCACCCCCTTTTGGCACCGCTTTCTCCGGTTAGCTCCAGTTTGTCTAACCTTCTCTCAATATATGTGTATGAATCTTAGACTTGAAAGAGTTTAAAAAAAGGGGCTGTTGAAAACCTATTTTCAGAGCGCTCACTTCCCCTAGAGCAGGATCTGGCTTCAATACAACATAAAGTCATTGAATGAGGCAGCGCAGTCAATTTTACACATATTATGTATTTATAGAAATCTCTGAAAAGGGCCCCATTCAGTTACGATGGGTGTCAGAAAAATACAATATTTGTTTTTAAATGAAGGACCGAATGAAACATCAACACACTGGCCGTTGTGGAAACAATACAATCTGTCAAACTGTGGACTTCACTTCAGAAAACTTCAAAATGACACGAACAAATTTTATCTTTTTAGTATTAGTTTTATCTAGTAAACTGTTGAAATTTTTTGTGACAAGTGTGACGACATTAAAAACACATTTGTGAAAAAGCTTTTCCCTTTTCCGCTGTTTCGTACTCATTCTATGAAGACAGCTCTGCAATAGTTTAAATTCTGCTTTCAAGGATAATACCGATATGTACTTTTATCACCAAAACGGTTAGAACACAGTATGGAACCTCTCCTTGAAGCCCCCTCCTCTCCTTCCCCTGCCTCTCCTTGTCTCTGGTAAAATAAGTGATGGTTATGATGATAGGGCCTTTTGGCGGATTTTCCATCGCCCGTTGCTCTGCGCACATAAAATTGAGTTTGACAGCCCATCCGGATCAGTCGTCCTACCGGCGGATGGTGGCGCGGCAATCTGATATGTTTGGTGTTTTAAGTTAAGGCCTTTATTATCTCTACATGGTGCATACTGGTGTCACCTTCCCCCGGCCTGGGTACCACTCACACAGGTGCAGGAGGCTGAGGTGCGGTGCCGGAGATGGACGAGTCAAGGTCAGCTCGGCTCATGTTTATGGGTTTATGGTAAAATGATTGTCTGGTGTTGAGAGGGCAGCAGGTGACGAGCCTGTGGTGGTTAGCGCTAGAGTGAGGGGCAGGCAAGAATCAAGGTGAAATTACTTTATTGCCAAAACGATTGCACAGAAGTATAATATCTTCATCAGGGGTGCCCAAATTTTCTCTCTCAGACAAATTGATTATGTATCAGCGAGTCAAGTCCAAACATACTTGTGTTTTGTGTTAAAAGTTAGTCTGAAGATCAATTTGAATTGAAGTTATTGTCCCTGTACGTCCAGTTTGGTTTTCAAGTGCAATACTCATCAAATAAATATATATTTTTAAATATCAAATCCTGTTGCTGGCCAAATTAAAACCCCTAACTGGCCAAATTTGGGCCTCAATCTATACTTTGGCAACAGAAATACGTATATCACACTTACAGACCATCATTTGTATTTATGCCCCTGACAATTACAGCACAGCAGAACAACCTGTTTCTAAAGCTTTTATCTGCAACTTCAATTCTATTTAATTTAGAAAATAATATATATTTTTGCTCTTATTGTTGTTCACAAGTTATATATTTTCATAGTAAATCTATTCAAAGCAGTCCCTCTCCTTAGAAAACACATCACCTGGGACTGTGAGATTTGCTGGAAGTGAATAGTTAGACCAGAGAGAAGCCTCAGCTGTCTATCAAGGTTTTTATTTAGTAGTGTCCAATCAGGATCCAGTGGGGGCGGGTCAATCTGGTGCTGGCGATCTCTCTATCTTCACAATTTGAAAAGTAACAGATCTTGATTTTAACCATGACTTTATCATTAAAAGAACAAAAATGTCCAAGCAACAGATGAAACCAAAAAAAGTGACATATTCTATGTTAAAATACAGTCATAATACAAACAATACAATCATAATACAAACAACAGCAACATTCTCCCTACTATTCCAAAGAAAATGTACATATATAATGAACCATCACAAAACAATATTCTGCTTATTGTGATTTCCCAAAAGTTTGCGGCAGGAAAAGCATCTGGGAGAAAGTGTCAAAAGTTTCTCAGTCAAATATTACTGTAACAAATTAGTCAAATTTAGCAGTGATTCCCAAAGTGTTGTGGGAAATTATCTGGGGCTCCTTTCTGTAAAGTTAAGTATATATATATTATGCTGACCCTTTCTTATCTGCCTTTTTTTGTTTATGTTATGGAAATGTTTTAAGTTTTTGGTCAAATGCATGCCTTTGCATTGTTGCTTCACTGCTATACGTCCCAAACCAGCACAATGCAGGACTCAAAAACACAACATTTATATGAATTTAGCAGGTTTTAACGCTTCAAAGCTGCAAGTTAGTTTCATGTGCTGGACTGAAAAGTTTGGGAACCCCTGAAATATTGTCTCAAAATGTACTCATCATATCAAGAGATTTTTTGCACATGTTTTAATCTTTACCTCGAGGTTCAATCCCTTTCCACACTGGCCTGCACAGACATACAGTTGTGCTGGAAGTGCAGGGCTCTCTAGTCCTGGAGCTGAAGTGGCAGATTGGCCCTTTGAGAGTCTGTTGAATGAGAAAAGCAAGTGTGAGCGGCTGAATGAGCCTTTCGTCAGCGGCCATCCGTCTTTCTGCCACTGTACCGCTTTTATTGTCTGCATTTGGACGCTCCAACACTTGTGCTGTTAACAACCATTAGGAATCGGTGTCCTCCTCACACAACTGTGAAGGAGGGACCTGGCACAGACACACACACACAGAGCAGTGTAATGGGACGCACTGGGAGGGCCCGGCCTGTCGGAAATACAAAGAAAATGAAAATAAATGACTTGTATATTTTAGGGTTACATGTGTAATTAGCCGTAGCAGTATTTACTAATGTTTAGCAAGTTTCTTTCTGATTACTTCTTGAACAACACTCTCAGGTCAATTATTAGCAGGAATTGGGCGTAATGTAATCATTACTTTACATTTTTGGTTGTTTTTTATTTGTTTTGTCTTTAGTCAACAACAATAATGATTACACATTGATGTATTGACATTTTTACAAACCAAAATTGTGAGGCTGAAGTTAGACTAACACTATTGCCACAATCAAGAACAAGTCACACAAGAAGTAGCAAATCTGTAAGACGTTACATTTTTAATAATAAGTATTTACATATTACCATCATTCATACACATTTTATATATTGCTATACCAGAACACATCTTTGATTATCCAATCTGCATGGATGCACTTACAACTAAATAATTAATGAATCAATGTAATTATTTGGACATTGAAAAACAGTGAACAAACATCATAATCATAGCAGAAATAGAAGAAGTTTGTTGTCCATAATGTGAATGGACGAAACGTGAACGCGTAATCACTGAAATGTTTTCTAAATTGTGCTTTCTTTCCACTCCATGCATTATTTGCTGCACTTGTCATGAAAAGCCAGGTTACACTTTTTTCCTCAACCTTATTTTAAGCCCTGCAGTAGTCAGAGGTTACCTGTAGTGAAAAGGACTTCATGTTGGACTCTTATTCTCCATAATTACATTTCTCAGTCCATATAATATGCCTATTAGAAACACATGCAGAGGTCCAGCTCTCACCCATGTTCCTCCACAGCCCTGAGAGAAGAGGAGGTGCTCCCCCTGCTGCCGCTGGGAGGAAACTGCCTGTGGCCTTTGCATTGTCCTGGCTCTGCCTCTGACCCTGCTCTCAGGTATAGACCCACGTTTATGCACAGATTTATCAATGTATGGCCTGTAAATCATAGTGAAACTAGTCAAGCATAATCAAAGAAAACATATTGGAAGGTGCACTATGTAAGTTTGTAAAAAATCATATCATACATACAGTAGTCAATTATTTATTCAATTACAGGGACCTTTAAAACAAATGTTGTATTGACCTTGTATAAGACTTTTTGTGCAATTATGTTTTTACTTCTCCTGGCCATCACAATAGTCAGCAGGAGTCAGTCACTTTCTTCTGCATATTTTGATCATCTGAAAGTCAAAGCAAATATCTATTGGTACTGTGGCAGATGCTGAAGGGAACTGCTGTAAATGGTCTAGGTGTAAAACCATGTGAGCGCAGTGGAAACCATGGTTGTGTTGGTTTTACTGTGAACAACCATAAAACATGACTTCTGCTGAGACATGTTCCCAGACGTGCGCATCTTCTGTCATTTTCTTCAGTTGGTGGAGGATGCCGGCTTTTCTGACTCTGCTTAAACATCTACATGGAGAATGACCGTCACCACTAAATCTTGCAAAGTGCCCCTTTAAAGCTGGGGTACCTAAACGCAACACGTTTAACAATGTACTACGGTAAATAGAATATTAAATTCCTTGCTCTCCAAACAGTTTGATTTAAAAAACTAGTCTTCACATGCATGGAGGTTTTTAGCCTGTTACAATCTTTACTTAAGCTATTTAGGACAGAAATGAGACGACCATCAATGCTCAGTATGAGAAAGAGTAAAGGCTTTCTAATAAGAATAAAACATGTACAAGACTCTTTATGTTAGGACAAGACAACGCATTATTCATTAAACAAAATGTTGCGCATCTCATCATCAAACATTTTAAAGTGTCTTTTCTGAGTGTTAAACATACATCAAAGATTAAAATGAACTAATCATGTGATGTGCACTTTTCAATAGACAATAGTGATTCGTGATTGTAGATTGGTGGTTGACATGACCCAGTGATCAAAACTGATCTTTGGTTTCTATGCCAAATGTGACATGTAGTTTATCTTAAGTTATATAATCTATATATAATATACACAAAACTCAAGAAGTAGTGAACTTTAACTGTTTGTATACATAGCGCTTTGGTGGTATTCATCAGATACATGTGCTTTTTGATTACACAATGTACATAGCCTATTATACATGAAAGGATAATAATCAAAATAGGTAGATAATGATAATTCCGATAATTAAAAGTCCAAACGTCATATTCTAACAGGACTATAACGACAATGCTCCCCAATTTCAGACTACAGTTCCATATCTGCTCTTTAATGCACGTCCTCATTCTAGCATGGGCTACTTATCAACAACACAATTTGTTTCCTCTTTCCAAAATTCCATTAAAACAAAAAATTGCGCCAAATCCCAGCTGTTAAATGAAAGTTTATTTTACACTGCGAGAGCTGGGTGTGCTGGGGTCGTGGGTGAGCGCTGTGGCGGGGGAGTGTGTGGGGGAGGGGCGCACAATGAAAGCAGGGTAACAG
>JAPMNZ010910906.1:0-11162 GCA_029875035.1 Pomatoschistus microps
CATGCCTCTGCCCATGCCTCTGCACATGCCTCTGCTCATGCCTCTGCCCATGCCTCTGCACATGCCTCTGCCCTTGCCTCAGCTTGTGTGTCTGCCCAGGACCCTAACCAGGCCTCTGACCAGGCCCCTGTTCCCTCACATAGCAGGGGAAACTGTAATGTTGGAGGGCTCTGCTGGTCCTTTCCATTACTCAGAGATCAGCTACACACCAGTCCAACCATCAGGCTAAGCTGCTGATGTGCTATCTACCAACTGTTAGTCAATGAATATTTGATTTGGTTTGGAAAAGTTGTGCAGAAGGTCATTTGAATTGTGATCTTTATGCCACAACTTATTTTTTGGGAGGAATTAAGTCTGGAATCAATTGGCTTATAAAACACAGTCTTGATAAGGTTTCAAACAGTGGCATGTTCATATAGCTAATTAATATATTTTTAATGGCAGTGCTGTTTTGACATTTTAATGTTGTTGTTGCCTGCTGTTAACTTTGTACAAGTGCATTAGACACTCAAGTCCTGTAACTAACAGGACTGATATGTTAATGGTGTCTGTAGGCTACAATAAATTATAATGGCTTGTTCCTGATAAGCGCAGTCAATTTAGTACAGCGCATATTTGTCTCTGTTTACAACATAATACAAGAATGCTTTGCATAAAGATCAACATTTTGTTAGGCAGCTATTCTTCCAAAAGCAAATTATTTTACATTGCAGGTTAGATTAACAAATATATTGATCAAAGCGTATCTGTTGCTTTAACCAATATTGGTTGGATTGACAAATATTTTTGGTAAAAATTGCCTATATTTCTTTCAAACACCAAATTTAAAAGGTAGAACTGGGGCTGCTAATCCACAGGTCTGTCCCCAGCTTCAGGAAACCAGCACAGACGTTAAAAGCTGATTGAATGAACAGCGCAGTGCAGTTGCTTTGTGCCCAGAGCCAAAATCTTGTGAATCATCATGACTTCTTTACTGCTCCCCTGTATCACCACAGATCTCATCATTCAAGGTCCCAGGCTGCACTTTTACCCCAGAAAGAGTCTGTTTAGTTTTAAACACAGAGATCAAATGTTCTCATCATTCCTGTCACTTTGGCAGGGGCCTGTTCTAATCTATACCTCCGGCATCTACTGCTGGAAATGAATTGAATTTTCCACAAACAACCCTTTTCTCTCCCTATGAACCAAGACAATATTTTATCACTTGACTTTGTTGATGCTTTGTGAAAATATTAGGTTTAATGTAGAATTTCGTATCATAACACACACATTTTATTGTAAACATTGTAAGAGTGTTGCTTAATTGAAAAGCACTCACTATTTCAGAGCTTTTCTTAGCGTAAAACCCACCTGTTCCTCTCTGCGAGCACCAAACTCAAGCCTATTTATGATGGAATGGGGATTTAAAGGCCTTATCTTCTGCTATTGTCCCTTGCAATAAATACAATATGGCAAACTGTTGTGTGCATAACGACCGGTGCCATTTCCCTCGTAAACTCGTCCGTTCCGCCGGATCTAAAGGCACGCTTCTGCTCAAGCTGTTTCATACAATCCCATCATTTACCATCTGCAGCTGAACATTGGTCAGTAGGGAGAATGGCTGAAAGAGTCAGTGATGCAAGGAGCTATAATCTGTTCCCAAGCCGCCACCCTGTTGTTTGTTTTGAAGCGAGAGAAATGGAGAGGCGAAAAGAGACCACGGAAACAAATGGACCCATCTTCTTCCTAAAGCGTGCCTTTTCCAGGTCATTTATCAAACGCACAGGAAGAATTATTTTTGATTGGCTTGTTACTCAAAACATTCATCACCGGCCCGACGTTTCCTCGCCAATCTGACACTGCCATTTTGGAGAATTTGTTAAGGATGACAAAGAGGTCATTGTTGCCCTAGCTTCTGTTTGACCTTTTTAAAATTAGGGAATTAATTTTAAATGTGGGGCAAACGTATTAGGCACTGTCACACTACAAGTATTATATTGCACCTTGCTGTCCTCTCGATCACCCTACTCCTTACACAATCCATCTTGCCCCACTGCTTGCAATGGGTGCTATACTCCTTGTGTTGTTTTTGTGTGTCTCCTACCTGTCTTTCTCCCTGCTCTCACAGTATGTGTTCAAATGTCCAGCCATTTGTGAACAATTTTTACGATTTACGAGCAATTTTGCGCCCATCATGACTGCATCATTTCAATCCCACCATCATCTTGTGCTTTATTCTGCCTCTGTTGGAAGCTCAATTGGTTGCTTTCATGCACGCAGCCCATGCAGCATTGGTATTCTTCAAGTGCAGACACTTTCAGGTCTGCTCAATCGGCCAAACAACATATTTGTCTGATATATTTGATTATTTTGTCTATTTGGCAGGTCCTCGGTCACAGGTCCTTTTTGTGGAGCTATTCGAGAACTAAAGCGTTGACTGTGTGCGCTCGCTCAGACTGATTACAACTCACCTGTGTGTTCATAAACGGACAAATATCCACATCCATTTAGGAGCAATGTTGCGAGAGAAGGTGAAAGGCGGCGCAGGCAGACGGAGCCCTGGTTTCGTGTCATCAATGCTCTTCCGTGAAGCAGGTCATGCCATCTGCCATGTTCTGTCAATGCTACATTAGAGGGTCACTGACCAAATGTGCTGTGCGCCCTGAGACGGCCTCTCTAATGAAATGTGGAAACAGTTTAGCAGCCAACCCACAGTAGAAAAGCTCTTTATCCGTATGAAACAAGACACATTCAAGGGACCCTATATAGATTGCATTCTTACTGGGTTAATAATAACGGCTTATTAAACGAGCGTGAGGTCTGTACAGAGAAATATCAGATCGCGGTCGTTTTGTAAAGACCGAGCAAGAAGGTTAAAAAGGTTTTATTATACGACTACTTTTAATGTAAGCAAATATTGATCGGTTTCAACTAGCAAAAACACATGCAACCAAGCTGTCAAATTGTGTGTTTCTTTCTCTGGCTCTTCAAACTCGTCCGGACAATAGAATTCACTGGGAGAATGCTCCCAGTCGTCACTCATTATTTCTTTTTTACAGAGGAAAGATATCAAATTTGATACGCGATGCGGGCCAATTGTTATGGTAACGGTCCGAGATGGGAAAATATCAGACCGCAAATCAGCCAATCAGAGCGCGCGTACGTTCCAAGTCATATAATAAAGTAAAATACTTTAGTTGCCAGAATCTATTCTGCATATGATGTAGTACTGATTACTGATGCAAACCACCAACTGACCAAACTTATTTTTGCTACCTGCTTTCTTGTAAATACATGTTTCTTATGTTTGAATTTTGTTACTGATATCTATATATATTAATAAAGCTAAATTTACCCTAAACACTGACAACCTAAATGAGAGACTGCTCTCGGATTTAAAACTTTAAACATAAATATTGTGGAAGTATCATGTTCATTGTATTGTAACGGTTAAACGATATTGATCTATTATCTGGGGACACATTTAAAAGATGTAGATGTAATTCAGAACTAAAATATTATCTCTCACATATGTAACGTGTCAAAGTATAACACATTTCTCCATGCAGACAAAAAGGTGGCAATATCATTTACAATATCTAACAAAAACACTTACACTTCGAGGCAAATATCAAAGAGATGAGAAATGCTACATGTACCTTCAGCACTTAAAAATGGTCCTATAAAATGAAATAATGAAAGGCAAATGTCACTAAGCCTGTCACACATCATGCACTGGAACCTCGGTATTAAGTCAGAATATGTGACTTTCCCTCTGCACTTGAACAGATACATGCCTTGCTCAAGGGCTTTTGTCACATTTCTTTCTCACTTGCATCATTCCAGTCACAGCTCTGCGTCCTGCCCCTCCAGGCTGACTCTGCCCTCTTCAAATCCCTGTTTGATTTTTACACATAGAGGAACTCATGTCAGTCTCCCCGCTGGCACTATGGCAAGTATGATAATGTGGATTAATATGCATTATACAGGTACTAAGTCCAGCCATCTTACTTTGAAAAGACAGCACTTTCCCATCTCCTCAAGAGCTTTATTCAGGAGCTTGTAATCCTGCTTCAATCAGCCCTTTTTTCTCTTTCCTGTAAAGATAAGCTTGCATTTACTGACTCTGCTGCACACCCTGAACACACCACGGGCTGATTAATAAGCAGCAGATAAGCACTTGTCTGAATAAATACATTCATTTGACCTACACTAAACCGACATAAGTTCAGCGCAAGTTCCCTGAAGTTATTTTTCCAGTGCTGTGGGGACTTGTTTTTGTATGGGGTTGAATTCGGATGCCTCTTTCCCCCTCCTCACTTTCTCAAATTGTCTTCTGACTTTCATTTGGTAGCTACACTCTGTCTCTTAATTGCCCCTAATTGCTTAATTACAATTTCAAATGAACAATTCTGGAGGTCAGAGCTGGTTGTTAATTGAAGCATCAATCACAGCGTTGAGGCCTTCACCAGCATCAGCGTTTGAGTGGCAGTGCATTAACGTGGCATTGTAGTGGTTTGGACATGACATTGTGACGAGGCGACATGCCTGTTCCTGCTGCTGATACTGTCCCAGGAGTGTGAAGGGGAATTTCACCGGAACAAGAATGTGATTTCACTATATTTCCACTATCAATATGACTTTCTCCTGTCCTTCCGAAAGTGTGCGCTTTGTTGAGACTGTGCTGTAATATACAATTAGTCTTGAAAGAGCCTCCGATCCATCAAAAATGTTTGTTCCAATGTGTCATTGCGGGTGTGTCTTCGTGAAATGTGTACGTGTTATACTTTTTCATATCAAATGGAGCGGCTGAACTGTGCAAAACAAATTTCAGACCTCTGTGTCTGACGATAATGTAATGATCGATTTATAGTTTATATTTTATTGTTTATGTGGTTGGGACAGAGCATGATTTTAACCTTATCTGTCTCTCTATCAATCAAAACTTGATCCAGAAAGTAGAAGGTCCTGGGTTTGAATCCTGGTCGGACCAGGGCCTTTCTGAGTGGAGTTTGCATGTTCTCCCCGTGTCTGCGTAGCTTTCCTTCGGGTGCTCCAGTTTCCCCTACCACTAAAAATATGTACAATAGGTCTGGCATGTGCCTCCTGTACTGGCGACCCCGCTCCCATCTCTGTGTGGAATGAGAGATATATGCCCAAAAATAACAATTGTAAACCGCTTTGTGACTCTGGTCTATGAAAGGCGGTGTATAAATAAAGATTACTTACTTACTTACTTACTTACTTACCTACCTACCACAAAACTTTTCAAAATTTTCTAAATTCTGAATTTGAAAAGGGGGCTGGATGAAGCAAATACAAATACAAACCCTGCAGCAGAACCATAACACAATATTACAAGGTATGATACTAGACAACACACACACACACAGGCCCAAACTTACTCTGACCCTACACCCCTCACCTTCTACTCGCTCTATGCTCCAGGCATCACTCTTTTCAGTACTTCTGGTTAACAACTACATTTTACTGAACAGAAACAAACAAACAAGCAAGTTTAAAACATGCCCGGCTTGTTTGCTCCACACTGTATGAAGCAAAGCCAGTTGTCTTTTTTCAACAAATCAGACCTTGACAGGCTATCTTCATTTTATGAGAAAATGTGTTTTCTTTTGCATACCTCTAATAAAGAACCCTGTGAGTAACTAGTTGTCTCTCTAGTCATAGAGAGTCAAATGGGGAGAGCTGATGGCTGAGAGATGTGAGGGAGGCCGAAAAAAAAAGTACTTGTAAAACAGAAATAATTATGTATTTCAGAGCCAGAAAGTAAGGTTGGAAAGTAAAGCTTTATTAAATGCAAAATGTGATGTCCCATGCAACCAGGGCAAGTGTCCACCGCCAAAAACCATATGTTGGTTGACAATGCAAAGAGCTTTCTGGAATCAAAATGAATGAAAACCGATAAAGATCCCATTTATGTTACAACATTATACCAGTGAGATGCGTTTCCAAAGACCCAATCCAATGTAACCGGATTAAAAAACAGATCTAATTCAGTAGAAAGGGCCTTCTATGTTCATGTCAAGGCGATTTTCTACCATTGATGCAACATTACACATTTTCTTTCCAAGCTTTGTGCATCTAAAGCAGCCTCCATCCTGATACCTGCTCCATATAGGAGCCAGTAAACCTATATTTTCACACATTGCCGTTCACTTTGATCGGCTGCCTGTCCGCCTTCCTCCAAAACTGGGTCTTCTTCTGTAAAAGCTAAGGGGAAGTTCCTCTGTAGGATTCTCAAACTCCTGTCTTACTGCCAATGGAGCCGCCTCCATTAGCTTCTAAAGTATTACATTTTTCCAAATAGTGTTTGAGAAGAGTCTGACAAATTCTTCAGACTCAGATTCAGATTCATTGTATTTGCCATTTGCAGTAAAATCACATTGAAATACATGTGCAAAAGTACCCCAGTGTTCCCCACACAAATATATCCAATAAGAAATAAATAAAAAAACAATTGTCACTGTGAAATCCAACCTCGAGAGACAATAACCGGCTCGACACGCTGATCAGGAAATGTGTCTGATCAGCGGGCCTTTGTGAAAAATGTGTTGGTTATAGATTTGTTGTTGACAAAACACTTGTCTGGTCAGTTATTAATATCATGATCCCAGCTGGATTCATCTGTATAACTGGAAACCTGAGTCAGGGAGAGTGGGAGAGGTTGGAGTACCACTTTTGGCCAGATATCCTACCTGCGGAAACAGCTTTTTGTTTGTACAATAAATATATTTTCTTTTGTTATAAAAAAATGTTTTTGTGGACATTTCTTATTTTTAATGTGGAGCATCAGGCCCTTTTTAATGCCCAGCCACCAAACAGAAGTAAACCTTTTCACTGGCTCCACAATTTCTATGGTAGTCTCAATAGCACCATGTTTGCACTTTAACACAGAGTACCTAACCTAATTTTTGTCCTTTGTCTTTTGTGATCCGCCAATAATCGCTCAATATGTAAAAGGTAAAATGTTTTAATAGGATAAAGACGGCATGTTGTGGTCTTATTTACTTAAAGAAGAGTCTTCCTGCCCGTCAACTTGGATAAAATGAGAAACATATTCACTCGCTACAGTTGACAGAATTCTGCCGTCTCTTTTTGCTGTCTATTAAATATGATAAAATATCTCTCTGCCTGCATGTTTACTGACTATTCCCTTCAGGCGCGTGAGTAAATGCCTCCATTTAGTCAGCCCAAACCAATCCTGACTGAATTTGCACCGTATCTCAGGCATTCGTCTATCTGCCTTTCTCGCATCTCTCCATTGCATGAATTTAGTTTTTTTCTTTTTTCTTCTATAGTTTTCATCATCTCTTGCTATATTTGTGTATATTTTGTTTTCATGTTGTTCTTCCACCTCCACCTCCTCCCCCGCCCCTCGCCGCTCCTCTCTCCTCTGGGGCTCCATCCATCAGGTTGTCGGGGGCTGCTCGCGGCCCACTCGCACCCACCATATTTCAGCAGCAGCCAGCCAAGCAACTGACAGCGCCGCTACCACCAGGAAATTGCTTTGGCTGTGAGCAGAATTTCAAACGCATATACGAAGACGCACACACAAGCCGCGGCAGAGCAAGCATGTCTTTGCCTTACTCTCTCGCTACATGCTGATAACTCATTCTCTCACTCCGCTGTCAATCGCTTCATTTCTTTATCTTTCTTTATGCACCATTGTGTTTCTTTATATGCATTTGCCGCTGTCTCCCTGCTCTAAGCTGGGATCCCTTTATGCCCCTATTCAAATTGTTCATAGTGCTATATATTTATACAAATAAGTTTGGCACAGTTTATGACGTTATTTTTGAAAACAGTAAATGTCATTCATTGTAAATTTTTTATAGATTGTTCTGAAACGGCATTTGCAATGATGGAAAGTAAATACAACTTTGAGAATGTGTAGATTACTTTTTTTGCAATGTGTTTGACTTTGGAGGTAAACATTTTTACTCCACAACAGTTGTAATTATTGGAATAATAATCGTGGGTAGGGAAGTCTGGGCGTCTCTGCGTAGACTGCTGCCCCCGCGACCCGGCAACGGATGAAGCGGAAGAAAATGGATGGATGGATGAATATTTGTAATTGGACTGAAACATACATATTTTATCCAAGCATATACTGTATCTGATACCACAGTCATTCTAATATTGTTCATGTCCTTAAAGTTTTAGTTCTAGTAGTTTTAGTCTATATTTGTGCCAGAATTTCCAGTGGTCTGCTATCCAGGCTGGCACCACTTGATCCTATACTCTCAGTTTAATTTCACTCCAGCTACTAGCTCAGGTATCGCAGAAACACACACTGCTCCAGGAAGTACAGTCCGTTTGTGATTCAGCAAACATAGGAGTTGAGATGCTATAGACCAAGCCATACACTCTGTTTTTTCAACCAATTCAATGTTATGTGACTAGTGAAATTTAAGTCTGAGTCAATTTTTAGCCCTGGATTTCAAACATGATTACCCTCTTTGTTTCTGAAGATAAAAAAACATTTTGTTCAACTTAATTAGTCACTGCATATTAATTGACACAGCAGCATGTGGGCGTTAAACAAAAGAGGGCCCAGGATTGACCCCTGTGGAACTCCACAGGTCAAGGCCATATGATAGTACTTTTTGTCTTCTATATACAAGACATACAACACAAACCACAGTCCACCAATCTAAGTGTGATCATGTCAAAAATCTGTGTCTACCCGCGGTAAATCTCTCAAAACATGTATGAATCATGTTAAAACATCTCTGAGAGTGAAATACCTTTTTCAGGCTGTGAGGTTTAGTATATATTTTTGCAGATGTAACATTGGTTATTAAGCTAATAAAAAAAGTGGTAGAAGCATCACTAAGCCAGTATCTCAACCCTTTTAGCTCCACCCAAAAAAGAGCTGCTGTGAACTTAGCAGGAGATCATTACTTAGCATAGGCAGCCAAACATAATCCCTTTTCAGCTTGTGCCTTTGCATACATAATGTCCTCATCATCCAGTTATAATATCTCATAAGGTTCATTCATTACACTGCTCATTAGAGTTGGTGAGTCATAATTGCTGTCTGCGTAACTATCGTTGGGGAACTTTTGAATTTGTTGAAGTGAAAATATTTTCAATAATTTGCAAGTTATTTTATCACAGGAATTACTCAGGTCCATTAAAGGGGTTTTTCGCAAAGAAGAAGAGTTCCTTTTCTGTGCTACACAAAGTAACCAAAACCTGAGTTTAAGACTGACTCTGATGTTTCATGATAAATTCTATTATTCACACATTTTCTCTTTCATATTCATGTAATGACTTAAATGGAATTAATCACATGATCGTAGTATCAGTGGTTTACTTTGAAGAAAAGAGCTTGAATCATGACTTGAAAGAAAAAAGTGTTTAAAATGTATCAAGAGGAATAAACAGTCATTGTGCCCTGGCTAAACCTGGATAAAGGTGCATACATCTGAAGTATTGAGCCAAAAACATGGAAGGGCTGGAAATATGTTCTGTCTGTAGTGTAGCCAATGCAGTTTGGACGTGCACATTTTACAATGTCACCAAACTTCTGTTTATGCTGATACTACAAAGAGTGTGTCTGTGAGGATATCTTTAATCAAACATTTTCCTCTGCAGGAGTTTCTTTTGAGTACACTCTCTATTTTGTGTTTTATTTCTATCTCACAGTCCTGGGCCAACATCACACAAAATCTGATAATTTGTGTAAATGTAACACATGGCCCGTGCCTGACACTGCGTTTCCCAACATTTGTGCTGATCTCAGTCTGGAGTGCGGCGGTGCCCTTCAGAAGGACACAGTGATTGAAGTGATGTGTGGGTGGTATAACTCCTTTCAGCGATCCAACCTATTCTCACTTTGTATTATCTGGGGTTCTGTAGCGGTCCCTGGGGTGACAGCCTGCACCCTGTGGCCAGAGAACGCACTGCTCACTCCCACTGGGGATGCCCTGGATGTGAACGGTTGCTCAGAGTGTCAGACAAAAAGCCCTAACCTTCTCTGTCCATTTCTCTGTCTTGTCTCCATCAGGGGGTGAATCTGGAGTTCTACATTGATGTCCATGCCCACTCCACCATGCTGAACGGCTTCATGTACGGCAATGTTTTCGAAGAAGAGGAGCGCGTCCAGAGGCAGGCTGTGTTCCCTCGACTGCTGTGCCAAAACGCCCCAGACTTCTCCTTTGTAAGACCCGCAGACACACGCCGAAACACTTCCTTTGTGGAGCATCAAGGCACTGCACTGCCAACTGTTGCATCCTGTTTGAAGGATAACATGTGATTTCCAAGACTTACAATGTTTATGTGAGGGTTAGGAACATTTTTGGACATTTGTTTACAGGCTCTGGGCCAATGACTCTTGTGCGCCTTATTATTGAGTTCATTGATTTCAATTTGTTCTGTGAAGTCCGCTGCTGTGATTTTGGGGCGATATGAAAATAAATGGAATAGGTTTCGTCATTTCATAGAATTATATTTCAGTTGAAGGGCAGGTGCCAATACATCTCTGTGGGAAAGAAATGTTTTTTGAAAGAAATATGGAAATGGAAATCTGTTCTTTATGTTTTCCACAGATTATTTTGTGATTTAATTCAATAACCGTATTATCCTTATGGCTGAGAAGATGTGGAACTTTGTAACAGTTTTGATTTGGCCAAATATCTCTAATCTAAGACTAGAGTCTGACATTTGACAGATTAGTATAGGGTTTACAGGAAAGATTACCCTCAGCTGCCCTCCACCAAACTCTAAAACTGTGAGTGTTGTGTTGCCATTTGAACCATATCAACCTATTTAATTGAATTGAGATAGAAGAGGATCCATGAGCGAGAGAACAGATAAGAGTACATAAAAAATATAGTCAATAATACGTTTTTCAACTATATGCTATAGCTTTGGAGAGAACAACTACCACTTTTGTTCTTGCTAAAAAAGTGAGACCTTTGACATCAGGTTAAACATAAGCAATGTGTATATTACAGTTACAGTAATTATTATTATTATTCTGCCTAGATGCACAAAGGTGTGATGAAGGGCTGCGTACAGTATGAACTCTTAAATTGACTTAATAATAGATAATACTAGATTTGAGTATATACAGTAAGACACAAAGGCTAACACTTCCACTGAGGTGTGAAGCCGTTTGAGGAGATGTGGAAACAGAAGCTGGATTAGATGTGCAC
>JAPMNZ010910951.1:0-11924 GCA_029875035.1 Pomatoschistus microps
ATAACCAATGGAGCAGAACCTTGAGTCAGCACAGATTTATTGTATAGCCCATATATTTAGTTGTCCTCTTTGTTTTTTCTGTATTTAAAATATATATCAAAATTGCAAGAGTAATACATTTATAAATCAAAACACCATTGAATTGCTATACACTCCCATTCTATATCATTTCAACAACGCTATAAGCAAATATTGATCCGTCTGTTTGATATCCAATTCAGCAGGACTTTCAAATTACAGACAAACCAACAGCTTGCGTGTAGTAACTTGACACACCCAGGTCTGCTGGCCTGAAAGTGCCCTCTTAAATGATCCATGCTTTCTCCCAAACCAATGCTTCAGCTGATTCTCCTTCTCATGGGAACTGCTGACACCTAGACACATGGCCCTATATCTCCCAAGGTTTTTAAATAAACCATCCTGTCTATGTAGTATTTTCTGCACGATTGACCCAGCAGGAAGGTTCAAGACGAGTGAAATGTGCCATGTCCAAAGAAATTCTGTGCTGAATTTTGGGTTGATCCGTGTCTCTTCTTACTGCTCGATCTGGAAGTCTTTTAGGACCAGTGTAAGCCTGGTGTGTTCTCATTACTGCGTAGGTCTGTTAGTCACCGCTCAGTCACAGCGGATTGGTGACAAGATGGAATGATCCGTTACCTCCTTTTCACCTTAACCTCTCTTGCATATCGCTTCATCTGTTCCCCAGACAGCAAGTCATTATCAGGCAGCAAAGACAATTTCCTGCTCCTGTGGACCCTCACATGTGGACGGCTTAAAAAAAAGGAATTAGGTTTTATAAAACAAGCCACAACTTACGAAAATTGTTGTTTTTAGTATTTTTGTTTCTGGTTTTGCAAAAATGCCTTCTGTGCAGAAAAACCCTGTGCTAATGTTACACTGTCATAAATATTTCTTCTATAACTGGATTGCAAGGAAAGATGAATCACTCCTTTTAACTAATGCATTATCTCCCGACATAGATTCATTCCCTGTTCCTGTGCCATCTCAGGCTCTAAGCTGTAATCAGACACCGTAAATAGTGGGTTTATCCGAACTCAAGAACGCATCTGGGCTGAAGGAACCGCAGTGCTCCGGTGGGGTCAGGAGCTGGTCAATCCAGTGATGACCGCAACGTGAGAAGAAACCTCTCTTAATCAGCTTATTGTGCTATCTGCACAGCTGACCTCCTGCATCCAGGGTTAAGCATCTTCCAAGGCCTTATTAGATATTCGCTTATTGAATTGGGCCTAAATGATGGTGTGCCATTACCCTACATCTCACAGCGGGACACACAATATCCTCCGTGCATGTTCACTGTAACCTGAGTAGACAGTTTTTCTATCTGAGGACAAAGACGGAATGTGAAGAAAGTCATGAGCAAAAGTGGAGGAAGTAGTGTTTTTGATCCTTTGCACAACACATATCAAACTGTTGATTCCGCTCCAGGTTTCAGTCTATGTCCTGGTTAAGCCAGATGAGCCACAAATCCATACATTAAGTACTAGTTCAAGAAACAAGACCCCATTATTGTGCAGAGAAACTAATATGTTTACCAATCACAATTCACAGGTAAAGACTAATCAGTATTGAGAGCAATTGTCAATAATATTCAACAGTTCTAAAAGCACCCCTAGAGTGGCAATCTCCACCAAGAGTCTTACTTCTGAAAAATTCATGGCTCCAGACGGTGATTCAGATCATAACAGTATGACTTACACTTTTTTTACTCATAATTAATTGATTTGTTTGGGTGTTTTATGCTTGTATGCACTTGGGAAACGGGTGAGCAATGATAGGGAATTTGGAGAAAGTCGGTTTCTTTCGCACTGGGATAAAACAGAAACACATGTTCATAACGAGACACAAGCTGCAAAGGACAGTCTCAACACAACCTCCTCACTGCACGCATCACTGGGGTTGCATTTGCAGTAATATTTAACTGCAGGAGCCACCAATGAACACTTCAATGACTTACTAAGCTTGATTTTCCTCGAAACGTGTGCAACCCCTTGTTAATGTTGTCATCGCTAAGATATCCTGAAAATGTTGTTCAAATCCTACCATACATTTTGGAGTTATCAAGTGAACAAGATAAGGCCAGTTAATGTGTATAGCGCAGTTCACACACAAGGCAACACAAAGAGATGAACAAAACAAGATAGACACAATCACACAAGGCATTAAAACCATACTTAATCACAGAACATTAAAAAGAGTGACGATACAACCCTTCAGTTGCATACGCACATCCAAACAAAACGATTGTCATCCTGCATTTTAACACTATCAAAGTAGAAATCTGTCTCACATCTTCAGGAAGACTTTAGCTCGAACAGTCTCGAAATCTAAACAAACCAGCGAATGAACAAAGCCAGAGGTAAAGAATGTAAAGTAGTGCCGGGAACGTATACAACTTTGATGTTTGATGTATTCCAGAGAGAACCGCTGCCACGTCTAATGTGTAAGAATTTGTGACGGCTCTTTGTGTTTTGCCGTGTAAAAGTTGGCCCCCAGTTTGCCCTCGACACTGTTCCTCTGGGCTCCCAAAGCCACAGAAAAATTCTATTCACTTCCCCATCCTTTTATTTTGCACAATGAATACATTTTTATTTTGTGAGCCGCCACATCCACCCACATTGTGTTCCTGTCCACAATGACTTTTGGGTTTGTGCAAGAATGTATAAAAGAGTGGTTAGGATTCTGTTTTATCTCAAATTCTGTTTTTACTAATCTATGATGAAAACCACTGTTCTTGGTTAGTGTTGAAATGTGAACTTCAGAAGTGACAAACATTATTAACGTCAATAAGGACAAGAAAATAAAAAATATATGTGGTATATGGGGTAACCCAAAGGGGAACTGAGTTTTCTCGCGTCAAGATGAGGAAATAAATCTTCATATATTTAGGATACAAACAGGAATAGCACCATGAGTTGAAAAATCATGTTTTTTTACAAAACAGGTATAGAAAAAAAGATTCCCTAATGGACATACGGTTTCTATGCAACCACATCAAGGACACAACAGCATGCATGTGAGCAAAGGTTATATGCAGCCTCCCCATGATGAATTATTTGCTAATCTATTAAAGTTAAATATATGTGTATGTATTCAAAGAGCAATGTTTTAATGCTAAGACTTGAGTTCTATACATAAATGCTAGGACTAGCTCTAAGAATTTGAGCCCAGTAGAGAGGATTTGCTCCTCGTCACCTTTAATCACATTCACTTACATTGAAAAGTACTCAAACAGTATCACTTTTACCATTGTGGTTTTAATGCTGTGTTCTGTCCTTGTGTTCATACTTTGATAATGTCTGCTGTCCCCAAACTTGGCTTAAGCTCGCAAGTAGTGTGAGTGTAAACGATTTTTCTCGTTGGTTGCTAGGTCGTTGCTACACATAAATTTGGCTCCACATCCCGCTCACAGGACCCGTTTGTTTCTTCCGTAATAAGGCAAACACTATTGGTGACGTTGTGGTTAATCCACTCCTTCTGCAATTTATAGTTCTATATAAGAGGGGTCATTCTTTTTATTTTTTTCGTTTATTTGATAGGGACAGAACTAGAAGTATTGTTACAGGAACCGATGCTGTGTTCATAGGCCGTATAGCTAGCAGCTAGTTTGCAGACCTGGTTCACCTGACTGTAAACTTCTCCTAGTAGAAGTCATGAAGACGATGTCCTCTTACAGAATGAACACTAATTAAAGTCTTTGCTGAAACACGACGAGTTAGTAAGTTTTCATGTTGCTAGCCTGTATTACATCAGGCAGCAAAGCAGGTCAAGCAGCCCCATGTGGACACCACTTAACTTTTCCTGCCCTATTGCCCTGGTCAAGTGACAAGCTGACTGCATGATTGATTAGCAATGAGCATCTATCTTCAAAGCAGCAATCTAAACAGTCTGGGGTCACTCGGAGTGGCAAATTTAATGCTGTAAACACGACAGAAAATGACGCACTCGAAATACGCCCAAGACAAGAGAGCCACTGTGTTTGGTCTGGGTTGAGCCAGGCATTAGCTAATTGCAAACTGTGAGAAAGGGATGGATAAGCATGAAGGTATGCAGACAGTGGAGGGAATAAGTTCACAGTGAGGACCAAAAATAGTCACTCACTGCGTCCCTGGGAGTAGAAAATGCAGTGTGATGTTGTGGAGGTAATTAAATGTGATACAATTTGGTTAAAAAGGTCAAACTTTTTTTAAAGCGCCAGACGACTATTATGTATATTGAAGATACTTAGGTTTTACAAATTAAATTGACCTGATAATCTATCCCAGAAAACACAATGTGAAGGTCAGATTATACCACTTTAGGTACATTTTATACTTTCTGAATATAGATATCACAGTGGGACTAAAAAGAGTTATTCTGGTGGTTCAAATATTTGCATGGATCACTAACCGTATCAAACATGCCATTGGCGATGGTGTGATAAAGGAAACCACTTCTGAAGCAACGAAAAACAATCCTGAAAAATTACACAATCTAAGTCCTGACATTTTGGGCAAAAGCAATCAGAAGCCACAGGGAACTGAAATGACGCGAGCCAGCTGAAGAGACGCACTGGAGAGGGGGAACAGATTGAGTGTGACACATGCAAGAGGCTGAGTACTTTATAGTGGGACATGCTCGATGTGGGGAATTAATTAGGCGGAGAAGAGGCAGCGGAATCGGCAGGCCTCAGATCGGACCAAAACCAGCTGATGCACGGCTTTGTGTTGATGCGTTTACGTGTGTCCTGCATGTAAATAGAGACACAAGCGGCTCTTGAATCACAAGTTTAACAGCAAAAAACCCAAATAGACACGAAAATGATTTGAGTGATTTTGGAATTTGTATTTTAATGTCGTCACTTCTTTGGTTTGAGAAGCAACTTTTGAGTTGTGTTTGGGAGTGTGTCCTGTGTTTACACGTTTTACAATCTTCCCATGAGCTTTGTACTCATCACAAAGATAAAAGCCTGCATCGTAAATATGAGCTGATATTTACCAGGACAAAGGAAGATCCAAATGGACTCACTAATCAGAAAGGAGAGGACATGAGTGGACAGAGACTTTAGAGGCAGGATATGTTTTCTTGTCCCTTGCTATATGATAGAAAGTACCAGAAAGTGTAATACACAGCATGGAGGTTGGCTATAATTGATAAAACAGGGGTAAAAAATTCATTTGAGCACATATTGATACTAATAATATTGCCATAAAAAGAATAATAATTGAGATTTCCTGAACATGTCCAAATACATGTTATTCTAAATCAAAGAAACTTGTAAAAAGCTGATTTGTATTATTACAGTGAGATAAAAATGAATCTTCAAAGAGAGCATTTTTAAATATTTTGTCTTTGCAATGACATTTGTATTTTTCTAGTATGGAATTTGTAACAACACCATTGGAAACACAATCTTTTGCTGTGAACTGCCTTTTGGATAGGCCTCGAGCTCGACATGTGCTATCTCATATAACATATATTTTACTCCCTCTTTGTATCCCAAAATGGTTTCTACAGAAGCACCCTCAACTTTAGATCGTATGCTTGAGGCCACGCGTCTCCAAACAACTCGGTGGCCGACACACTCCACTCTGGAATGTTTTGGTGCTCGTCCGTGATAACCTTGCGAAGGGGAAGTGAAGTTAGCGGTGAAAAGGGCGATGGAGAGGTGAGTGACTGACAGGAGAGAGAGGAAGATAGAAGGGGGAGAGTGATGGGCTCCAGCCGATAGAAACGAGTGCAGGCCTGATAAGCCAGCACGGAGCTATCAGAGGTGACCTATAAAGCACACATTCTCTCATTCTCACACATTTTACAAGAGGGGGCCTCCTTTTGAGTTGTCTAATGGGATGTATGTGATGGGCCAAAGTTCAACAACTAAAATCAGTGTTCATCTCAGTGCGTAGAGCCACTCCCTGGAACAACTTATCAGATGAAGTCAAATTTGATTGGATTTAAAACAAACTCCTGAAGAAGGACAGTGAAGCCTTCAGCATGAGTGAGGGATGGGGGTGAGGTGTGGGGTCAGAGAGTCTATCTTGTCTGTGTGAGTGGGTGTGTGTTTGTGTGTGTATCTATGTGAGGCAGTATGTGTATCAGCCCCTCCGAACACCACCAACCGTTCACGCACACACCAGTCTCATACAAGGAAGTGTGGGTGAAGTGTCTGGCACTTTGCAGCCGCCCCACTGTGGACTCTGATGTCTCCAGAGGTCTTCCATCACAGTACAAACCAGGCCCTGCCCTGCTTAGTTTCAGAGGACTTGACTTTCGCATGCAGGTGTCGATACAACTTTTACTTGGATACCGAATCAAAGCAAAGCAGGCATGTTAAGGACAACCCAGGGTGCAATATATTGAACACTATAAATGTAAGGAATTCGAATAAACTATTTTTGGATGTCCACAAAAGCAGAGCAAATCAGACAAAACTTGGGTTAGTATCCAACTTGTTTCAAAGTTACCAGCATTTAAAATATCTTCTTGACAGGCAAACAAGCCGTGTTAAAGATACAGGCTTGAAATCATAATGAACATGCACATTATACAATTTGGACCTTAACCTTAAAATTCAACTATTAATTACAAAGTGTAATTAACCCAACAATGGATTAAGGGGAAGACAATGGATGGATGGATGGATTTTAATTGAACAATATCCCCACCTTTTTTGCACACTCAACAGACACTTGCACTTTGCGATTATCCGGGCTGTTTAGTCGAGTCAAGTGGCAACGCAAAGTAGCTAAAATGAGGCTAATTGCATGCTATTGAAGAATTACATGATCTTTACATAAAGTGGCCAGTCGCTATTCACCCAAAATTATCCCTGTATTATTTCAAGCCATAAAATACACATTGATATTTTGTGCGAGACAGTTTGGTCGAGGGATGCCGGTATTAAAAACATTCAAAGCCATACTGTGGTGTGTTTACTGTTATGTCTTTAATCCGCTGTGTTTTATGTGGTTATCCAACATCAGATATGAGAGCAGTGAGCGTAAGAGTGGAGGCGCCCACACATCCCCATCAGCAGTAAAAGCAGGATATTAAGCTCTATTTCAAAACAACAGCCCCTGTGTTCTCCAGCAGCTCTCCTCTGAGGACATTCATCGGACCAGCTCCTCTCCGCACCTTTACTCCTCTACCACTATAGCTCTGTTTCCCTCTTTTACATTTTTGGTGCAGTCGGATTTTCCGGTGTTATGATAGAAACTGTTTGTAGCAGCAGTAGTTATTTCTTAGTCAACTATAGAAAAGCATATACAGAAGGTAACCCAATCATTATGTTTTTTTCTGAGCATATGGTTTATTGTTATTATCATTTAATCGCGTTTCATGTAATTAATGTATTTCCTACTAGTAGCAACTTTGCACAGTCCCCTATATCTGCATATATTCATTTGTGTTGTAAATATTATCCTATACTTAAACGTTCTATTCATCTGGTTGGATGCTAAACTGTATTTTGTTGCATTGTCCTGATTTTGTGATGACGCTCAAGTTGTGTCTAATCTAATTTTGAGTTATTTGTCGAAGGACTACAGTTTATAGAAATACGATTGATCAAATTTACAAAAAACTCTCACAACAAAGCTAAGCTACAGACAATACACATAGTTAGAAGCTTTCTGAAATGTACAATTAAATGAAATAGAATTAGACTTTGATTGGAATTACAGTAGAATTACTTACACATTACTTACAAAAAGTTTATTTCAATCAAGGAATATACTGCTTTTGAAGGTGTGAAACTTTAAATAGCAGAAACACATTATTCAAAGATAGAGCAGTGATTTCTAACCCTCTTTTAATGTGTCGACAATAGTGAGAGCTGGCCTTTGATGGGATAGAACAAAACATAAAACCAGAAAATATGAAATAATCAGCATGGTATTTGTTATGTCTAGCTATTGTTATGTCTATCTTGGGGGAGCTTCTTGGAAGGAGGTTGCTGGTTAAGCTTCAGAGCAATATGGAAGACATACTTTCCAATTACAAAAATGCATGTCATTCTTTAATGTGCTTTTTCTTGGCCTTAACTTGAATTGACAAAATGAACCCGGACGGCATGTTGCTTGTGTCTGAATAGGAATTAACGCAGCGTAGCAATAGTTATGGCTTTGGTTATGGATTATGGCTAATCCCGGAGCATAGGGAGCAGGTCTTAAAGGTAATTACACGCCACTATTGGATCGAGAGGCGGACAAAATGGGCCCCTCTTACATCACGCTTATTAAAATCCAGGAGAAAAAGTGCTGCTCTAACAGGCAGCTTTTTAAATAGAGTACAGGTTAACGTACCGTGCCATTGGCTGACAATCACAGTGAGAATTTCTACTTGACTTGGAGCCAGAGGGCATAGTGGCTGAAGAGGGAGATCTTGGACACAAAGAGCTTAGTAAAGCTCTTGTCCAGACTAATCAAAACACATGTATAAACTCATAACTTTTCATTTTGACAGAACATTAGGAGAAAGGGGTTTGTGGAGGGACCCAGCAGGCTTTCGATTGGTAAACTTGGACCGAAGCCGAGATGTACTGTATGTTATTATGTTTGGCTTTTTGAGGTCCGTCTCATGTTTGTTTTGATTTAGATAATACTTAAAGTGTAGACAGCAGCTCAGACTATACAGTCTCACGGTTGAAAAATATATTTAAGATCTTGCTAAAATTGCATTTCAGTTTTTCAATTTGTAATTTTATGTCCTGGTTGTAAATGATATAATCTCGGAAGGGAATATTAACCATGTTGGGTATTGGGTATTATTCCTGTATACAGGAATTACTTTACACTTTAGAATAATTAAGTTCGCAAAATGTATAACCTATAAAATCGATCATAGAGCACAGCCCTCTGCCAAGTGCCACAGTCCCATCCTATAAAAAGTGCCTGGATCCAGAGGTGATCCGGATCACCTCCAAAATCATATCATCTGTTCCTTGACCCATTTCCATGTTTTTCTCAAAATGTCATATAGATGCCACTTACGTTTTGAGGTATGATGTGAAACTAACAAACATACCCTGGTGAAAACATGGTCTTCTTGACAATACCTACAGTTGGTAATAACAAAGTATACTTATCACAGTAAGGTGAATATAATTTATTAGTTCAAAACTATAACTATTGCATTTATTTAACATTACAAAAAAATCCTTCAAACCTGATATGTATGCGTTAAAAGTTTAATCACAAACATAAAGGCCACATAACATCACTTCAACTATCCACCAAAATATGAACGAAAAGAAAAACTATTGTTAAGCATGAAGTTATTATTATTCTGCAGCGGTTTAATGAAGCAAAAAAGTCTTAATATGCTCTCAGCCTGCCACCCTGAATCAGGATATCAGTGTCTTTTCCCACACATGCCAACTTCCACAGTGCCACCAAGTCTGTTTCCTTATCTAATCTACAGACTTCAACAGCCACTCAGTCCACTGCAGCTGAGGGAATCATTAACAAGACACTTCCTTTTCCTCTGGTCCAGTACGAATCGTTATCATCTCAGAAGCCCCCGCCATTTGTGTGAATGAAAGAGAACTCCACCAAACCACTGTTCAAACAAACCAACCTATAGTAATTTACAACACAACAATTAGGTTAGTAGACCGCTGCAGCCTTTGGACCCACCCAAGGAAAGATAAACTTTGGCCGTTAAAGATAGACAAGCGAAGACCCTCTAGGGCACGGTCTGGAGTCTGGATCAAACTGGGGATCTTGTGAGGTGGTCATAAAGGTAGAGCCAACCAATAAGCCCACCAAACCAAGAGAAAGAATCTCAGACCTTCAATAGTGGTCTTCAGGTTAATTCCAAGCCAGTTAAGGTATAAGGTAAGGCTCTCCAGAAGTCTCCCCAAGAAAACAAGAACTGGCACCATATAGTTTTCTCTACAATCTTTTATATATTGTTTTATTGTAGAGGGTAGGTGTTTGAGAAATGAGGAGTCAGATTGCCCTAGCTGGCTGTCCTTACCAAGAACACATCTGGAAATGGGTCTCTCAGTACTACAAAAAACTAAAATGCAAAACGTTTTCCAACTTGAATGGCTTGAAGCAACCTGGCAGCGTCTCACTCGCCTCTTCTCTTTCCCATTTGTCTGTTCCCTGTCACTTTGCTGCATTTTACACAAACTCCTAATGGCTTCCGAGTCTGTAACGGCGCCTAGTTAAGCTCTTTTGTAAACTTTAAAAGGCGCTGCAATGTTGTTTCCTCTGATCGATACCTGGCCATAACTCAAATCACACATCAAGTGGCATTACGTCCCGTATTACGTTCTATACACCACGCATTTCCAAGCGCTGCCCACTCACATTCGCACACATGTTCAATTTCACAAGCTCTGACAGCGCGTTTTGATCAATATCTGGCCATGGATCAAATACCTTTTCTTTTTCTTTATAGCCAACCTTTCTGGAGGTTCGCCTTCAAACACAAGTGGAATAACTCATGTCTAACTTGCTACAATTGCTTCAATAAAATTGATAACTGCCCCTAAACACAAAATGACAGTTTAAAAACGGCCAAGAAGGCCAATAAAGCACAAAGACTGGTTCTTTTGCCTTGGCACGAGTGCAAGAGAGTCAATTGCATGCTGCTAATGATTGGAACCTGCATCACAGCGTGTATTCTCAGATAATTGTGAGAATTTAATAAGGCAGTCATGTGCTGGCAGGTCATTTCTATTTGAATTTTGAAATAATAAAAGTAGATGAAAAGTCTAGCCTTGAGTAGTTCAAATTGGCAACTGTGGTGAGTAGTTACCGTGAAGCCATTCACCCATGAACCCAAATGAAAGCTTTAAGGCTGGATGGAGTCCAATGCCAAAGGATTTGCAAGCCAAATGTATGTAGTAACTATGTGAGAAAATGCACATGAAGAGATAAAAGCTTTTTATTGACTTCAGTATTGATGTAGTTGAGACTGATTGCTGGAATTGCTTAGGATCCCACGCCATTCCATAAAATGTTGTGAATTTGATACAAAATATTAAAAGACAACAAAACCCCTAAAGACTTTCGAGTCCAGGTTTCTAAAATTATCGACTTAAGTTCGACTCACGAGTTCCCATGTCTGCCACCAGGACCCTCAGACCTCTGCATGACAACCATGGTGCCTGACCTCCCTGCTTCAGTAAATCATGTTCATGAGCGTCTTAAATAATCTTACTGAAGGTTATTACAACAAGGAGACAAGCCGACATTTTTTACATAAACTTTAATCTTGAGCTCAGGGCGTCCTCTCTGCTGCTCTTTTATGTGGTCTTCCTTCCTGAAAGAAGTGTCTGTTTTCTTTCTTCAACTATATAATTACAGGACAATACAAAAACAGCCCACAATAACTATATACCACAGGAGCATTGGCTGTGAACCGAGGAGGAAAACCAAGACAAAACATTTATAGAATCTCAGCTCTCACTCCACAAATAAGTGGGAACAGAAAGCTTAAGAGATAGTTTTAACAATTTGGAGTCAACTTAAAAATGGCTGACTCTTTTGTGTTAAACCATTATTTGCTATATCCACATTATTGGATTTCATAGGGAGAATATGGAAGTCATTAACATACTTCAATACAGACAATCATTCTTACAAGGAAAATGGCATTCCACAATTATTTTCTTAAAACTCGTTACTGAATAATGTCATGTCCAAATGCGATTTCCCAATTTCTTTATCTTCATCTATTATCCGTATACTTCATTTCTCTAAACATGTCTATATAGTCTTTAGGGGGCATGTCTCTGTTTCAGCCACACAAGTCACTAACGGGGTTGTCTGCTGCAAACATAGTCCATAAATGTCATTCAATGTCCCGAATTATCACGATCTGTAGACCTTCCGGCATTGGCTGTAGAACAAGGAATAAGTTGTGTGGTGCAGGATGGAAGAGGCTCTGAGGCCGGAAGAGGAAGTGCCTAACTT
>JAPMNZ010910989.1:0-13721 GCA_029875035.1 Pomatoschistus microps
TAGCCTCTACAGCGCTGCTAAACACAGTAGCATGTTAGCAGAATTGGCTATAACTCTTCTTGCTGTAACTGCAGACACAGCAAAACAGCCTAAACAACACAACAAACGGTGAGGAAGAGAAGAAGGAACTAAAGCGAAAAAATGATCAAGCCCGGGTGAACATAGCTAGCTTACATTGTGTCCTCTGGAGAGAATTGTCTATGGGAGAGACCTGCGGGAGCCGAACCGCCTCGGACTATCTATGCTCGGACTACATTCGGACATGAAAGTAGCGGTAATCTTTCAGTTATATATTTTGTTTGCGGTGCGTTGCTTTTGTACCATTTCATCAGTGATTGTTGTACAGCTTAAGTTGCGCTAATGCTAATGTTAGCATACGTATCAATTCTCAAATAAAACTAGATGGCTCCGTGGAATGAGAGCGTAGGGGAAATGAGAAGCCTGTGAGCGGGTTGGGGGCCGGTGCTAAACACTCAAACCTTGCAGAAACGGGATAGCTCCTTTAACTCCAGTTCAGTCAAACCTTTTTTATTTACAAAATGATATACATATGATACATACAACAAATAAACATAACAAAACAATATTTGGATTCAAACATATCATGTATGTATTTTATTGTTGGGTAATGAAAACAGAGGCAGCAGCGATCGTACTTGTTTCCTGCTTCCAATTCCCCCAGACCAAAATAAGGAAGACAAAGCTCTTTATATGATTTGTATTAAAGTGCATAAGAACAGAGACTTGAGATATTAATCATGCTTGCTTATTGAGATAGTTACAATGTGGATCAGAACAAATATGTTCAGTTCTTGAGATAATTATGCACAGATATAACAGAGAAACATGCAGGTCTGAATCCACAATAATGAAGAAAAAAACGCTGCTTCACTGCTGGTTTCATTTGCATATCTTCTTCCAAGTTTAAGAATACTCAAATCAAACTTCCCCTTCATCAAAATGTGGTTTGGATCAGTTCAGTTAAACATAAACTGAGGGAAGTGACTCATTCATGCGTCACTGAATACAGCGACTATTGCAACAAACATGAAATTATTACTCTATGTTCGGTGAACTATACTCCTCTGCATTTAGAGGGTTGGGTTGTTGAAAATGGATACTGGAAATATTTCTTTTAGGGTTCCATACTCCCCCCAAAAAGACACGCCCAGACACTTTGCCTCTGCATGCAAGTGTTTATTCAAGTAGCCACAATTGTGTGAGCAAAAATGTTATGTGTCATATGATATCATGGTACAAATGAATACTCAAAACTTCTAGAAAGTTAAAGCTAAGGTGCCTAACTTTATTTGTTCATCATAAAGAGTCTTGTAAAATGTTCAAACCACCAAATTTTGTCTTATTTAGAGATTTTATGTAGATTTATATAATGTACTATTGGACACTTTGGGCTGAGAGCTGATTGGCTGAGGGAGGTGGTCCTCTATTTTTCACTGTTCTGTGTGAAGAAGCTGATCTGACAATGTGACAGAGGCCAAATATACAGTACATGCATGTGAAAAGTAGCAATGGAACAAAACTGTTTTGAGACAGAGGAACTATTTGATTTTTGGTTTTACACAGTTACATTTGTTGTGGTTTGAAAGTTACGTACCCCAGCTTTAGTAAATGGCTGAAGTGTATTAAATGTCTTGGTTTGAATGAAGAAGACAAGTTCATTTTACTTACATGAGAAAACAAATGCTGCTGCACCTGAAATAAAAGATGAAGATTAAGAGATTGAGAGATTATCTGTCTCATAATGGGGAAATGTCTGTGTTGCATCACCAGTTACAGAACAGTACGAATGAGGAGCACACAGCACAAGATGAATGAACAATAGCTCTATTCTAAATACAATAAAATCTCCAACTCTAGCATCAGTAAGAAACAAGTATAGAATATCCATTGTTTGTATAATGAGTACAAAAACTCTGATAAAAAAGGTAGAGTATAAAATTTCTACCTTTGGCATAATAAGAAGCAGTATAAAGTACTGTGTTTCATTTTATTCATTTATTTATTGATTTATTTTGGATAGGGACAAGCGTACACAATCAACATGTGAAACACTACAATATTTATTAATAATATATAGTTGTGTGTGTATAAATCTGTGCATGTTAGCAGTATGATGGGACAAAGTGACTCTGTAGAGCAACAGTGACACATGTTTATCTATATTAAGGTTTATTTATATACCGCCTTTTCACTCTAACCAGAGCCTCAAAGCGGAATATTGCACATTCTGATATTATTAAAGATATTATTGCACAGATGAGTAAGTAAAGTAAAGTCAAATAAGACAAAACCTGCTTCCTGTACTGTGTATTTTATTTATTTTTTATTTATTTGATAGGGACAAGTGTACACAATCAACATGTAAAGCACTACAACATTTTAGCCAAGGCTAATTTGCAAAGTTTTCTAGTGCAAGCAGTATATAGTTGTGTGTATAAATCTTTGCATGTTAGCAGCATGATGGGATAAAGTGACTCAGTAGAGCAACAGTGACACATGTTTTTACACATTCTGACATTATTCAAGATATCATTGCACAGATGAGTAAGTAAAGTAAACCTGCTTCCCTGCTTGTCCCATTTGCATATCTTTTTCTTCTGAGTCAAAGTATACTCAAATCAAACTTCCCTCTACATCAAGCAATTTACACCCTTATTCTCTGTTGTCTGTCATCCTCCAGGAATAAAAAGTCAGTGTGGAGCTGCGTGTACTGTAATTGAGCATTGTTTTGTCAGTCTGTGCTCTGTAGTCGTTGCTGGTATGTGACGATAACTCCTCGTGTGTTGCCTGTCGTTGCAGATGCAAAGGAGAGGTTAACCAGCAGATTCTCAGCAGCCGGAGTCTTCAATTACACCTCGCTGCTGCTGAGCCAGGAGGACGACATGCTGTACGTGGGGGCCAGAGAGACACTGTTTGCACTCAGCCTCTCCAACATCAGCACCAGCGGCCTGCAGAAGAACGTGAGGACATGTTTGATATGTGTGGAAATTAAATCCATGTAGGAGTTTTGTCTGTCCTTTTTGTGGATTTAATTGCCTTTTAATTATTTACCCGTTTTACCCGGCTAATCATAATTCTATAATATACACTATGTCAGTCTGGAGAGGAATTGGGGAAGGAGGAGGGTGTGGGGAGAGGGGTAGGGATAGCAAAAAACAAAACAAAAAAACATCATACAGATTGCACTCGTTGTCAATAACTGTCATTAACTGCATTTTATTGTGTGTAAATAATTAAATATTTTAAAAAGACATCCACGTAGGACTGATAACTCGCGCGATGTGACAGCCCAGTTGGAGCTCATGATCTCCTGTTAAAATTATGAATAAAACATTAGCTATCATCCACCGGTTACAGTTTATAGCTCAATTATAATCAGATTTTTCATGTCACAAAGACTTCTCCAGGATGTACCATTACTACTGATGCCACAGAGTATAAGAAATATGTTGGATTTATAATGTTGTAATTATATCAATGATAATGATGATAATATAAATTAATTAAATGATTTAGTGAAGACAAAATCTACGTTCTACTTTTCAGTACCATATTCTCAAACCATAAACAAACTCAATATCCAAGAATACATTAGGGCCTAAAAGTTTGGGAACCTCGGCTGTACAGTACTGTGTCCTCCCTCACCAGCGTAGATGGGGCAGAAGTACCTCCTGTTGTCTATTAGAGACTGATAGGGATTTTATTTTTATCATTAATTGTGTTCTAGGTTCTAGGTTCAATGTTTAGAATAGAATAAGTTGTATGGTTGGTCTCTTGAGATAATTAGCTTTTAGATGGTGTATAACATTCCCTAGTAGCCTATATCATCCTCTTACTATCAAGTTTTTATAATCATTCCCCCTGCAATGCTCTCAAGTACCCCTTAAAGGACCGCACACCCAAGGGTGGAAAACACTGCTGCACAGTTCCCACGAATGCACAATGCAATGCTAATAAATATATACTGGTCAAGAAATGATTATGGATTTAGTTGGCTGATTGAGTTTAGCTGACTAAAACTAGTGATAGTTACATACTGATCTTAAAGTAATAGTCAAAAGTCTAAAACTGAATAGAAATGTCTTGTTTTGACAATTTTCTTCGTCTGAAAACGTAGTTACTAAACTAATTGTCTCAGTTATAAGAAAAGAGCCGAAGTTGAAAAAGATTCCTGCTTCAACTCACAATTCGATTACTTTGGTAAATGCATGCACTTTCCACTGTGCTCGTGTTTGTAATGGAATACTTCTGCTCAAATGAAAGGGGATCGCAGTATTGACCTTGTTTCATAGTTTCTGAGGCTTCAACTATTCTTTCTTTCTGCCTCCAGCTGACGTGGGGAACTCCCATTGGAAAGAGAGAGGAGTGCAGCTTCAAAGGAAAGAGTTTACAGGTAAGAAACCCAATCTTTACTTTGAAATAAAGCACGGATGTATCTACAGATGTAAATATACTTTATTCCTTCATTAAGCTAAAGACAGAGATTGTATTTTATTAAGTATGGAGTTGTGCTATCGTTTATAATCTCTTGTGTTGTGAGCTCTTTATTCCTACTGTTTTGTAACTTGTGATGCAACAATTACATTTTCCCAGCTGTGGGACAAATAAAGAATGCCTTAATCTTAAAGCACAGACCATTTCCAGTATACCAAACAGGACAATATGTGTATCTAACCAGATTGTTGTAGATCTAGGTTTTTTTACTGGATAGTTAATCGTAGAATATTATTTTGTAATTTACGGTACTACGGTAGCTTGGCCGGGCAAAATGTCATCTTTGACAGTGGTCCTCAACTCGCGGTCAAACTCCTTTTCGTCCCTTATCAACCACTGTATTTCAAGATGGTGCATCGACATGGAGAGTCCTCCAGCTCTCATGGACATTTTTAAGGCTTAGAGCCTATGACAAGAATTCAAAAACATAGTGGAGGTAAATATTCTTAAAAAGCTCACATTTGTTTTTGATTAACATGTTTTTTCATTTGGAGAAACTGTAAAAAAATTCCACCGAGTACCTTTAAAGTTATTTCTGATTAGTTACAGGCAACAATTAAGACAATGCATTTGACAATTACTCTTACCCCAAAAATCTGGACATACTGTAAGCTCTATATCCACGGGCGTCCATTTTTTTGTGTCACAAATTATTTTAAAGCAACTCAATGTATCTGTAATATTTTGCATTGAGAAGAAATTACATTGAATAAATTGAATTGATCGCCATTTGGTCTAAAATTCTCATGAAGTGCAGTGTGAATCTAGTTTAATCAAATAAATACAATAAAGCTGGTCAAAAATATCTAAATCCTTTGAATAATAGAGAAACACACTTTCTAGTACAGGTTTTGGATCTGTGGAGAGGGCTTCTGTATTTGTTTTCACAGCTGAAAAGACAAAATGCTGAAGCAGGAGTTTTATAGTCTTTGAAGCGCCTCTGCTGTTAAACTGAATGCGTGTGGTAGAACACAGCAGCCGCTTCACTCACACTCTTGTTTTCTTATCCAGACTGATTGCTTCAACTATATCAAAATCCTGCTGCGGCTCAACAGCACTCACCTCTACGTGTGCGGCACCTACGCCTTCAGTCCCATCTGCGCCTACATCGTAAGTGATTCTCCGACTTATGCCTTCAGAAACTGCTGCAGGGATTAAAAGAGTAGAGATGAAATCCTTCAGTTGTATGCACAGGCAAACAGAACCTCATTAGCTTCATTTGTTTCATTATCTTAATATTAACATGTTATTATTCGCTCCTGTGTCTAAGTCCTATTGAGACGTTTAAGCTCGACTTGACGGCAGGGGTCCTGGTTCTCCGCGGTGCCCCCAGTCAGACAGCTGTTTGTTTAGCTGCAGAGTGATGGTAGCAGCAGGAAGACATCGATTTTACAGATAGGGGGCAATCGAGCATGGTGACAACACAGCTCTTAAAGGCAGACATTAAACTTTCCCTTCTTACGTCACAACACAAAGAATATCTTGGAAGGAAGACGTCTTGGCGGAACATCAGGCCCTGAACTTGAATTCCAAGCGTTTAAGTTGACACAGTCCAGAACAGTACGTGTCTTTAATCAACTGGCTCATACATGTGTTTACTCCTCGAGAGACTAAATACTGTGTGAAGTTGCGAAGAAGAGGCTGGCCTAATACAGACTCCAGAAGTGAATGTATAAACCAGGGATTCCCAAAGTGGGGTCGCGGGACACTTCCTGAGTTGCGTTATGATTCCCAGATTTGTATTTCTTAACTTTAATTTTTACATTGTATTTTGTACAATCTTTTTTTCATACAAACATATGTTTAAGTGATATTAGTTTAGTTTAGTCTTTACTTGGAGAGACCATGCATTAAGCTCTAAGCCAAATGCTCTGCACCAGATTAAAGCTAAAAGGCTTCCATCTGCGGTCCCTGGATACATGAATAAAATATACACTAAGGTACAATAGCACGTACATTGCATAAATTACATATAAGATCAAATAGCACAAAAAGTACAGTGCACTGTGAAAAAAAAAAAAATACATATTGAAAAAATGGTTCAATATTCACTGGTATAAACAAAGTTGCATATTTTTCAGTGTTCCCAAGACTGCCCTAGTGCTGTGTAATATTTATCATTGAATAATATGTAATTAGTATATGCTGTATTTGTCTCAGTCCTAAAGGGCAACTATAGCGCAAAAGGAGACAGAAAATAATACATCAGTAGAACGTCATGAAAACATTTTTGAAGGTTATTTTGAATTTTGAAGGTTACTTAAAATAAAATCACATACTTATTCACAAGGTCGTTGTGAGATCCCAAATCAGGCACACATTAACATAAACACCATCATCATCTTGTGGGGACTCGTATAACCTCTTATTATTAGTACGTAATCAGTGTATATTATTACACACACTACTCAACAGTAGCCCCTGGGTGGGACTGAAGCCAGAGGATTTACTACAGTATGTGCTGAACTTGGAAGGAGGGGCTTTAGAACGGGTAAAAGACCAAATACTGTGCTGCTGGGGCTATTGTTTTGATCTACCATGGCAAAAGACTGACCATCCAGACCCACACAATCTAACAATATGCAATAATAATTCTGCTTTCATGTGTGTCAGAAAGAAGAGGGTCTGGCTGGTCAGAAACACAACACAATTTTACTGCAGAAACAATAGCAAACAGTATTAGTTTAAACAAAGACTGGATACTTATAAGTGCAATAATAAACAGGTTAATTGGATTCTTTTTTGTTTCCAGAACACAACATCGTTCACACTAGAGAGAGATGATGTTGGCGAAGTGGTAACTGAAGATGGACGCAGTCGGTGCCCTTTTAATCCAGACTACAAATCTACTGCTATAATAGTTGGTGAGTGACTTCCCCCAGCATGCTTCAGGACTTGATCATCTCTCACGATGCTGATGCAAGATAATAGGCTCAGCTGTCTCTATGTCTTTGATGTTTTTGTGTCTTTGATTATCTAATGAGTCATTGTAGGCCTGCTGATGTTGTTTACCTGCAATGTTCTTTTGATAAATAGCTGTACACTGGGTTCCGCTGCTTTAACAAGCAATTAGTCAATAATTGAGTTGGAGAAATTATTTCAAATTCTACACTCAAGATAATACATGACGCTCGTACCGTGAACGTCATGTATTGCTTTTATCAGATGTAAAGAAAGAGATGTCTGCCCGCCACATGTCTGAACATCTGTCTATATATTTCTGTCTATATAATGATGTAGGTTTGTAAATATGGGAAATGAAAACCTTTTTTGTTCGATAAAAGTATATAAAAAAGAAGTAAAGTAAGATCGCTGTGTTCTCTTCTGCAGATGGAGAACTGTACACTGGCACGGTCAGTAACTTCCAGGGGAACGAGCCGGTCATTTACAAGAGCTTGGGCCAGACAGCAGCACTAAAGACAGAAAACTCTTTAAAATGGCTACAAGGTAAAGTGCCTGGACACATCAGATGACTGTGGTTCTTCCATTAGGTAGCCAACGAAGCTGATAAGCCCAAATGCAGAGTGATCATTAGCGACGCTCGGCTCGCTCAGAGTTTTTCCTATCACAGGAAGCACATCCACATCAAAACAACCACAGCCACTTGGTTTCCACAGCGGGCTTGATTGTGCACAATTAGGAGGCCTCTTGTCTTTTGATCTGTAGGTAATTCGTACTGCACCCATGGAATTAAAGGTTGTGTCTCCAAAAAAGTAGATCCACATTAAAGTTGGGGTACCTAATTTTGTTCATGAATAATACATTATGTTTGTTCCAAAAGAAATTCTTGTACAAGTTAAATTTGGTCTTCTTATTTAAGATGAAATAAGATACATTTTATTGATCTCACAATGGAAAAATTTACTTATTTGAAAATGCTTTCGCTTTTTACGGAAGAGCCCCGTGAGTCCTTATTAGACTCTGGGCTGAGAGCTGATTAGCTGAGTGAGGTTGGGCCTCTATTTTTCACTTGTCTGTCTGAGAAGTCAGATCTATGACAGAGATCAAAAGATTCTTATTAGTGACCACGAATGATAGAACTTTTTTTGAGAGCAAGGAACTAGCTGTTTGGATTGTATTCAATTTTGAGGTTTTAATATAAGGTACACTGGCTTTAAGATGTTGTGATACACTGTGGCACTTTATTTTTTTTACTTTATTTACAACATTTCAGTACGTGCATTTTAAAACTTGAATTCTTTGGTCTCATATTTTAGTCTAATTCTTGCTTGTTTTGTTACTTTGGCAGATCCGGTCTTTGTGGGCTCCACATACATTGAAGAGAGTCAACCGGTAGGGAACCCCGTCGGAGATGATGACAAGATATACTTTTTCTTCAGCGAGGCGGGGAAGGAATTCGACTTCTTCGACAACACCATTGTGTCGCGGATTGCTCGCGTGTGTAAAGTAAGTCCTGGGGTTGGTTTGAGGTCATTACGCAAGAAGGCCCAGCAAAAGTTACAGACAGAACCCGGCTTAAGTTTCCACTCTTTAATCCTGATACAATTAGCTGCAGGAGAGGCAGGACGCTCCCTTGTCTAAGCATGTTCAGCAGTATTTTTTTATGTACGTCATGCTTATATAGAATACATGGGCAGTGTGGCTATACAAACATGTTTTCAACAGAGTTTTCCATAGCCTCCTCCTTACTCCTCCACTTCCTGCGTCGTATCCCTATGCACTGTCCTCTCCGTTCATCTCCGATCTGCCTCACAATGTCAAATGCACTCATCCATCCCTCCAGCTTTTAGCCCTTATACAGCACTTTGAGCTTTGCCGGCTTTATTAGTATTCACGGGTGTTTCCCCGCTATATGAAACGCTTTCCCTTTGCTGTACTCTAAAGTGTGTTTTGGTACCTGGTCGAGCATGCAAACCCTGCAAAGTTCTTAAAGGATAATTTTAACATTTCCTCCTCTCTAACTTGCTCGATAACCTCTGGAGTCTTATCTAATTTCACCTGTCATTAGATCAATTAAAAGTGTATGACGGTCTGATACAGGCGAGCGCTACATCCTTCCCTGACTGATGCGTCTTGTTCACAGAGGCAGTAATGTGAGTAATCGGTGGGACAGCATATAATCTTAAATGACAGCTTAATGATTTAGTCCTGCAGTGCTTGGGCTTGACACCTTGTGCAGCCACTGAGGCACCTCCTGGGCTGCTATATATGGAAGTCATTGACAGAGAGGCCTGGAGACGGTGGCAACTAGCGGCCGATGAACAGTGCAATTGACAGAGGAATGGCCTTTGCTCCTCCATAGAGATCCTTTATTTCCTGGCGATGTGGCATGGTGCCTTTTCACTGACAGAGTTCTTTTAGTGGCAGCTCGCAGGACCAAGTGCGGCAGGTGGTGTTGTCGCTACACCAGTGCATAATTAGCCAGATAAAGAGCCTACACATTTAAAAACGGGGTTCTTGTGTCTCTACAGAGTTTGAGAAGGGAATGGTTTAAGATGCACGATTCTTCATTCAAAAGGCGCGTGAAATCACTCAAACGACAATACTGAAATTATTATGAATACCATATAGTGCTCCCAAAATTATGACTAGTTTTCATGTAATTTTGCTGTGTGTCACATTTTTCGATCCATCAAAGCGAGGGCCATCTTCCCTTAGAGCTCAAAGCCCAAAACTGTCAAATAATGACTAACAGGGCACTTTTTTATAACAATTATGAAAAAGATAACGAGCAACAGCATACAGCAAAACAGCAGGTTGTCGTCTGATGGGAATAAAACAACACTTACGGGTGGATCATCAAAAGAATTGGTCCTATAAGTCAAAGTGGAGATGGCGGTTCTTTCCTAAAAGTTGGGAAAATCCTCTTGTATACCTTTAATTGTGAGGAGGAAGGAGGGAGTTGGGTACCTCAGCTTTTTTAAATCGATCTTTACATTATTCTATTTGCTGTGTTTGTATTCCTTTTTACACACTCAAGATTATTCTGTATTATTCATACAGAGTGAGCACACCCAGTATACAGTAGGATTAGGTAACAAGGCAGAAGTATGAGAGCCCTTCCCAAACTGTGGCCCCAGCTTACTCCCTTTTTCTTCCCTGAGACTTGCCAAATATGTTTTAATGTGGTTGCATGTTTAATATTTAAGACAGCTTGACCGTGTTATGTCATCTGGTTGATGGTTATTTCTATGATAAAGATGATAAATCTGTCTCTTGTTGTCTGTTACGACACTTGAACTACTGTTTTGCAACTCCGCTCCTGTGATGTTGTCTTTACCCAGGCCTATCGCGCTCCCTCTGTTTTCACTACTCCCTCTTTTCTCTTGTTTATTCAGGTGTCCGGTGATGGGACTGTAGTGTGTAGGAACAGTGATTATGGCACCACTTCTGTATACCTAATATTGCCTTCTTTTTTTTCTCATAGCATATGCAGCCATAGCCAATGTGCATTCAAGTGCTTAAGGTCAAATAGGCTGATGCGGTAACAGCTTGGGGGGATATTTTCACGGGGCAGTTATTTGGGGAGTGGTCAGTGCTGTTTGAGAGTACAAGCTGTGCAGTGGAGCAGGGCAACAATAGCAGTGGACAGCTGAGGGAGCAGGAATGTGCACTCCTCATTATGGACACAGGCTACCACTACCCCAGCCTGGTAATTGGCTTCTAGACAGATGATGGTTTGTGAACAACACTCAAGGGAGGAAACACTAGTTTGCATTTTATTATCTGATCCGCTATGAGTCCCTCCTGCAGTCGTCATGTGGAGGAGCAGCTATTGGCTTTTGGATTTGAAGTATGAGTATTATCCAGAGATTGGGCGAGGTGACTTGTTTTGGACTTTTCTAAGTAACGCTGATTTTTTTTTAGAAGTGATGCAAGTCTGTTAAGGAAATGTTTTCTGGCATACACTGCCTCGTGCAGATGTTAGTATAGAAATATATCATCTGGAATGAAGTCGTTTAGAATGTCAATTATGCCACTTAAAGCTGGGGTATTGAACTTTCACAGCACAAAAAACTCTTTATAATAAAATCTATTTTGTAAGTCCCTCGCTAATACTTGCTCTCTGGTTTATCCATAGTTTGTACATATATTATCAGCTTTTTAAGACAAAAAAGTAAAAGAAAATATTGTCACGCAGCCAATCAGTTCTCAGTCCAAAGCATCAAATTGCAAAGAAACACGATGACACAGTCTTTGTCATGACTGTCATAACTGATTCTTTAATGTATATATTCATCTGTGATTTCAGGGCGATAAAGGTGGAGAGCGTGTGCTGCAGAAGAAGTGGACAACCTTTCTAAAGGCTCAGCTCCTCTGTTCCCTCCCCGACGATGGATTTCCCTTTAACATCATCCAAGACATGTTTGTCTTAAAGCCCACAGGAGACAGCTGGGAGAGCACTGTTTTTTATGGCGTCTTCACCTCTCAGTGGTAAGAGGACACAGGCACAAAGTCACAAGTCACTACTCGATGTAGTTTGAGTAGTGAATACATTCTTATTATTTGCATGAAGATTTGCAAGATTTGTTAAAGTTGTAACATGACATGGTAGTTCTAAGAAAGACGATATACAGAACAAATGGTTGACCTGATTTTTCCCGGCTCAGGTACAAAGGAGCATCAGGCAGTTCAGCGGTGTGCGCCTTTACCATGGCCCAAGTGGAAAGAGCGTTTAGTGGCCGCTACCGTGAGGTCAATAGGGAAACTCAGCAGTGGTACACCTACAATCATCCCATTCCCGAACCTCGACCTGGGGCGGTAAATATAATTTTTGTGCATCTTCATAATATAAGTACTATTTGCATTTTCACCACTAACTAATTTGTTTCTACTCAGTGTGTAACGAATCACGCCAGGCAAATGGGCATTCAGTCGTCCCTACACATGCCGGACAAAGTACTTAACTTTGTCAAGGACCATTTCCTTATGGACAGTGTGATCCGCAGTTCCCCTCTCCTGCTCAAACGTAATGTGCGCTACACACAAATTGCGGTGCATAAGATCCAGGGCATTGAGAGGGCCTATGATGTCCTCTTTATTGGAACAGGTACATCTTCAGGCTTGACTCAGAGACTGTTACCATCAGCTGCATTTACAAAACTGTTTTCCTGTGATGTTCAGATGACGGGAAGCTCCATAAAGCTATAAACGCCAACGATAAGATGCACATCATTGAAGAGATGGTGCTGTTTCCTGAGCCTCAGCCTGTGCAGCATATTGAGCTGGATCCACAAAGGGTAAACAGTGGGGATTTTTATATTCTGAATATACAATTATTTACTTTATCGAGTTTCTTAAAAAGGTATAGATGTGGCAACTATTTTACATACAGAGCAGAGGATGTGGGTGTGTGAATGTGGGGAAGATCTCTTTTAGGATAAAACTATGGAACTATGGAAAGCAGGTCAAAGGGGATAAACACAGAGCAAAACTTGCGATGGGCAGTGAAGCCAAACAATCTGAGGCACAGTGATGTTGAATGTAGAAGTTCTTTATTTGCTACATGCACATGCTCATGCTCATGTTCAGCCCCTTTTGACCTGCTTGCCATACTTTTTATTATAGTTGTTTTTTAACTTCTGGTCCTGTAGGTCTCCATGTCTCAAATGGGGTTTCTGATCCACTCTGGCATTATATCCAGATCTAGATTTCATTACCCTCTCTTCTTATTAGATAATATGCCTCCGCCATGCACCCAAAACCATCTTATCTAAGATTATGTAACATTAATAAAGAGCAAGATCTTTCGGTGTATTCTTAGCTCCAAATAGGGATATGACCCAGACAGTTTGTGTGTGATGATTTTCTTACATGCTGCAGGACAATATATGTTAAATATAGAGCTCTTACTGGAAACATATTTACTTTAGTTTAATCATGGCTGCAGGAAGAATACATTTGTAAATGTTGTGCTATAAGTGACTGTGCTCCTGCCATGTGACATTCACTGACATCACCAATATGGTTGCCATATGTTCCTGTAATCAAATTACTCTTGTGGTTTCAAATGGAAGAACAGCTGGCTAAAATTAGACCTCGGTATAGCTTGAAGTCTTGTGTTTATTTTCAATAATCATTATAGTATGGAAAGCAGGTTTGATCCTTTTTTGTACCTTTTTTGTGAAGGGTCTATTGTTTGTTTCGTCCCACTCTGGATTGGTGGAGGTTGCCGTGGCCAACTGCTCCAACTATGTGAGCTGTGGAGAGTGTGTTCTGTCCCGAGACCCGTACTGCGCCTGGAC
>JAPMNZ010910992.1:0-10276 GCA_029875035.1 Pomatoschistus microps
TGTTATACATTTATTCTGTTCTCATGAATGAACCCAACATGTTATTGGTGTTAATTTGCACTAAACTAAATTACCACAAACACATGGTATATTCATGTGTGTTCGATAAAAAACAAAATATCCAAAATGTTAAAATTTGACTACTGAAGTAGGTTTTTGCATAATCAAAAACAAAAATTAACCACATGAAATTGGGTCCGGCCCTCCACAACAAGGCGATATGCCAATGTGGCCCCCCGAAGAAAATATTTGCCCACCCCTGCTCTAGTGTAATGGAATCTGATGGTTAATAAACTCATTAAACGACATTTGACGACTTCATCAACATTCATGGACCTTGGTTATTTGCCCCTTACAGATCAGTGGAACTATATGTTTTTTACCATTGCATTTTTTGTATTTGAACGGTTTGATTAGCTGATCTGTGTTGGTGAATTCAATTAACATTTTGGGATGATCTGTACCAATACATATATAGTTTTACTAATGCACAAGGTCCGAGTGCCTAATGCACAAGGTCCGAGTGGGAATCCTGTCAGAAGGTCAACACAACATTAGCATCTCCTCCCCACGCATTTATCTGCTATTTCTAACTAACGACAACAAGATAATTAAGCTGTAGGAAAGTTGTCAGCTTCCTCTGTGCTAATAACGCAGACAATTACCCCTCGCAACAACTCTGGCATTTAAGAATTCATTCGAGAATCAATTTTTCTCTTGCACGCCAAATTACCGCCAATTTAATCAAGGCTGGATGATTGGGAAGTACATGAGCGCGTTCACACTAGTTGCAAACAGTTTCTCCATGGGGGGGGGGACAAAGCTATTACAAAAAAGCAACAAGGCCCCCGTGGATAAAAACTGGGATGGGAATTGGAGCAGACTTGAGACACGCAAAGGCACGACCGGACCAATACACGCGTTAATAGACAAATCAGAGAACACGCAAGGTTCAGCAGAAGACGGCAACAAAAGGCGACAAGTGATTAACTGGAAAACAGTGGTGGATGATCATAGAAAGAAAAACAAATCTGATTCACACGAACAAGCTGCTGTGTTCGGGTTTCCCACAGAGACATGGGCAGCATTCCCAAACCGGAATGGGCAGATCAGTGGACTGGAAGACTAACATTACTCCGGGAGGGCTCTGGATTAGATCAAGTCTGGGAATTTCACACTGAGATGAGGGAACAGGGAGATGGGATGAGTGGAGGAGACAAGCGAGCAGACGATTAGTGAAATGACGGCCCAAAAAAACAACGCAATTAGGGCTGAAACGCGACTGAATTCGTTTTAAAGAAGAATCTATACATGCTTCATTTTTGCCATAAAAAATTATTATAAGACTATTTACTTTGTTGTTTAATGTTTTAGAGCGTGAAATAATATATATAGTAGAAGAAGAATGCCCTGTCCCTACCACCAGAGGGCAGTGTCAATATTTTTCTATCCTACATTTCAAAATTACCGGCTGCAAACACGAACGCAATTTCACTTGTGAAGATGCCAACGCTAATATATGAGCAATACATTTGTTGTTAACGGCTGAAAATGGCCCTGGGTGTGATGTCATAGTGATACAGTAACATTACAGGACTGAGACAGAAGCTTTAGACAGAAGTGGCGGAGTTACATGTTTGTGTCAAGAAGTTCCGGATATTAGCGAGGATGGACCTAAAAACAACTCCAGGTCTGTGACTGATGAGGGAACAATGTTGTAACATGGTCGATTTTTGCGTTATGTGTTTCCTTTTAGCAGCAATGCCAGAGGTTGAGTTCTTACAGTATATTGGGATTTACTTATGTTCAAACTTCAGATGGATGCTGCTGGCCACCATTATTCCATGTTCCAAGTAATTATCTGATCAATTAGAATAATAGAGGACGTTTTTGATACAATACTTTACTTTACTAATTCAATGTTGTAGTGAAAAGGACTTCTAGATGACCAATTTCACAGTTTAGAGCTCTTGTTCTATATTGATGTGCCCAAAATTACCTAAAAAATGTGATACGTCAAAATCTGGAGTTGTTTTAAGCTCCATCACACTAATATCAGGAAATCCTTGCACAAACACATCCTCTATCGCCCCTTCTGCCTAGCTGCTCAAATCTCAGACTTAAAGAACCAATGACTACATTTTCGAGATGGTCCGAATCACTGTCTGGATCCAGGANAATTCCTTTGAAGAATGGAACTGGGCCTCTTGGTGGATGTCTGCGCTCTGCGAGTTCTTTTCTAGTTACCCATACATGACATAATTTCATATTCTAAAACATAAAATGCCAAAAAAAAACATTCACCAGATGTTGAAGGACAATATGATGGACTTCTTGGCCTTGTTGCCATAGAGACCAGTGATTGTGCTTTGGTTCAGAGATACTTTATTGGTCCCAGAGCGGGAAATGTCAGTGTTGCATCACGAGTTACAGAACAGTAGGAATGAGGAGAACATACGATTATAGTACTAGTATATAGCAGTATGGTAAAGTACATATTTCTATCACTCATTCACATTTCCATGAGAAGCCTTTTTGCACTGGTGTTGGTGATCCTCAGATTGTAAAACTGCTGTTCACGACTGTAAACGGCTGTATATTCACGGCTGCACGTTCATAATTTCCCCACAGAAACTCACCTGCTCTCCGCTTCCATTTTAAAGAATAGACTTTTCTTGTCGAACTCACTTTCAAGGCAGGCTGTAAAAACGCGTCGAGAAGTGCTTACAAGTTTAGGGATGAATGAGAAACGCTGGAGTAGTGCAGTAGTGACAGAAGTGTGACAGGCTGGTGTTAAAAGGGACGGATGAAAGGATGCGAGGATGAAAGAGAGAAGAGAAGGAGGGAGAGGAGGAGAGAGAGAGAGAGAGAAAGAGGAGTACTCACTGGACTCGCAGCAAACGGTCACACGCAACTTCATGCAGGGGAGGGGGGGGCCTTCGTCTGAGGGCAGAGCTGTGGGAGAAGGGCCATCGTCAACAAGAAGCCAAGGCAAGTTTCACAAGAGTACACCGTGTTTCTGTGCAGAGGGCTTTGAACGAGAGCTTCAGCGGCATGGGAGAGAGTACAAGTATTATACAGAAGTAAAAGTAGTGTGTGTGTGTGTGTGTGTTTTATATTATATATATAAAATCTGAACACATCAAATACGAATAGAACTCAAAGCTATGTTGACTTTAATGTAGTTTACTGTTCTGCTCCAGAAATGTTACTGCAAAAGTAAAAACCATAGAAATAGTATTTTTTATCATGTTCAAATGTCAAACTGATGCTTTTTTGATATATTGACTCAATTTCAATATGATTTAAAATACTTCAGGCTGTCCTTTAGCACTAAATCATTTTGAACTTTGAAGTTTTTTTGCTTGTTTTATTGACCTATAACCAGGAAAATCCCACTGAGATGTCAGAATCTCTTTTCAGAAGAAACCGGTGCATCCAGAGGAAACCTTCCCAGGGGAGCACTCCACAGTCCCTTTCAGGAGGGGGAATTGAACCCAGGACTTTCTTGCTGAGACGTGAAAGTGCTAACCACTCAGCCACCGTGCTGCAACTATAAATAAAACAAAATTGTCATTACTTTTGACAACATTACTAATGTAATTAAGTGTAATAATAATTTTCATTGCACACACAACACTTTTGTAGGTCTCCAATCTTGGATCCTTATAGAAACGTCAGCAGAGCATTAATGACTGCAGCAGCGGTAAACATGAGAAGCATTAGCTGTCACTTCAGCGTCACTTCACAAACCCATGTGTTTGATGTGCCGCTAAACACTTTAGAGACGTGAATAATTCACAGACAGATGCTCCCTCTACAGGCCCCTGCTGCACACGCTGAGGGATGGACCAGTCTGGACCAGGACTAGACTCAGATCCATCCACAGCCCGGACACAACAACAAAATACACACACAACTACTTGGACTACTTTCAACATCATTCTCCAATCATCAATTATAACAAGGAGTAAAATAAGTAGTCTGTACGTGGATTTTACTTGTTGCAAAAGTGACTGCAATGACAAGAAAACTCAAATATACAAACTACAAACTAAATACGATATTAGGAAGTAACACCAGAGAACCCAAATAACCCCACTAACACTCATGTGAGCCTATCCGTGATATCGGCCAACAGAACAGATTTCCCATAACACACTTCCTGTCCTTCCATTGAGAACTGTTGTTTTGAACATTTAAAGAGGTCCGATTCGTTCTCTCCACTCTCTGTTTTCATTCTTGAGCCGACAAATCTGTCTCCACGTTCCGAGCACACATATCAGAGGACGCCAAGGTGTTTCCTGTTTTCCCCAAATCCTGTGTTTTAGGAGGATCTCAGGCTGATTTTGGGGGCACAGACACATTTCAGTTTGCCTGTCTGTGGGAGAGCAGTTGAGCCGGCGCGCTCAGACTGTGCCAAACTAATGCCATTATCGCTGCTAATGCCATTGTGGACTTCTCCCAGGGCTAATGCCATTACTGTCTCCAGTCCGGCCCTCATTCAGCCCCAGACCCCAGGGCCACGCACTGAGACCAACTTTACGCCTTATCTTTGATGTGGACAAAACGCTTACAATCGGTGGGAGCCCAAAGTGGCCCGGACAAGAAGGGGCGAGGAGGGGGAGAGGGGGGGACGGGACATTGTTGCTTTTCCCTGAAGCGTCCCGAGCTGCCACAATAGGTCCACATGTGTGTGTATGGAAGTGTTCTCTCATGTCCACACAATGTGCCTTTGTTCCCAACAGCACAACAGTAATTTATGTAAAGAATCTTTCTCCTTTGTTGCTTTCACTTTGCTCCCTCCGGCCCGGACCACGCTGAGCCCTCCCCCTACTGTTAGACCGGGCACAGGCCACAAATCTGTTGCTGTAAGTTGGGTAGCAATTCACAATATTGCTACCCATACAATATTGTATCTTTTGAGTGGTAAAAAACTGGGGTATCTAACTTTCAAACCAAAGAAATTGGTGAACTATGTAATCCAATCCAAGTATGCAAATTATAACATATTTTGTTATGATATATTGACAGTGTAGTGCAATATTTTATCTTTGATTCTTTCTGTTGGGAAAACAACAAGATTTATTTCAAAAGGTTTGGTAGCCACGCGATACAAACCTTGTATAAGGTCTTTACCATAGAGAGAACACAAGAACAAGACAAATGTAGAAATATCTTAGATGTTATTATATTCATGTCTGATCGTCTGATACCAATCCCCAGACTTTCTTTATCTGATCAACTGATTTCTTCTCAAATTACAAAGCAAGGCAAGGTTTATTTGTTAACCACAATTCATAGACAAGGCAATCCAAAGAGCTGAACAAAGAAGATACAACCACACAAGGCATACATTTTTTAAAATAATCACAGCACATTTAAAAGATAACATCCCTCAGTTGTACGCACAGCTAAACAGAACTGTTTCTAACCTGAATTAGAACATTGACAGGGAAGAAGCCTTTCTCACATGTTCAAAAGACTTCCAGATTTTACCAGCATGTATTTGATATGCAGCCTCCCCATGTTTAGTCCTGACTCAGGCACCAGCAGGAGGCCGGTCCCTGCCCCTCAGAGTCCGAGTTGGTTCATATGGCACTAACATGTCTCTGATGTACTTTGGTGCGAGGCCATAGAGAGACATGTACAAAAGCAGATAGACATTTAGCCTGCAAGTAGCTACAAAACAATGTCTAACTATGATCTACCCGTCTCTACCATCAAAATACACATATGGTAAACTTCATAGTATAGATTTTGACTTGGATAATGTAGAGTCAGTAGCACAATAGTATAAGGCTTTGAAAGTACTTTAAATAAGACAAAAAAGTAACAAGCCAAAATTAACTATTAAGATTTAGCACAGTAGCATGTAAGAGGGTTACTAAAATAGATTTCCATGTCAATTTGTTGCCTTCTTGGACGTTCTCCAGGGCTGGATGGAAAATCATGTTGTTTGAATGACCCATTACTTTCACTAGCACAAGCGCTAATATTTAGAGTTATTCAATATATCCAGAGCAACTGCCAGAGGCCAAAGGGGGACAACATGAGCCATTCTAAACAGCAGAGGGGGTGCCAAAAGAACCACTATTTCTATTGACAAGTCCATATAAACAAGGGAGCCAAGGAAAATTCTTTACTCCACCTGCGGCCTGGACCGAAGCCAAATAGTGCTAGAGAGAAGTCAGTTGTTATGCTACATGTGAGTAAGTTATGTTTATTTATAAAGCGCATTTTTATAGGCCGAAGTCACCCAAAGCGCTTTTATCTTCATATATTACTGAATTTATAAATAAGTCTTCTCTGTTTTTTTAAATAAAATGTCATGTATTTTTGTATAGCCCTCAATCACAACAGCAGTCGTCTTGAAGGACTTTGCAAAGTTGTCGATTCATCAAAAACAGATCAGAAAGCCAAACCGTTCAAACTCAGGACATACAATAATAACAAACACATTGGTCGTCGGTCCATAGAAGGCGGGATTAACAATGTCCATAAATGTTAATAATAGTTATAAACACTTTTTTACTGCCTGTTTATCAGTGTTATTTCCCCCACACCTGGAGAGACTTTTCAACCACGGTGCAAAATAAAAAAGTTTGAGGAAAAACAAGTCACACATTTTACCGTCCGCCCCCCTCCCCCTTCTGTCGGTTTCCTTCTCTCTGCAATTCAGAGGTGTAAAATAAATATGAGCACGACTGCAGGGAAATACTCGGCAGACTGCGACCAAACAAACCTCACGGATATATTTTTTCAAGCTCCGAGCCAATTATCAAGATTATAATGATTGATGTTTCTCTCTCTGCCTGTAATGTGTCACATATTAGTACAAAACATTTTAGGTTGTTCAAAGTCTAGTTTTAACAAGAGTTTCAGCCTCTTGTAGCATCCTGCTGGGGTCCAGGGTCAGGACTAAACATGGGGAGGCAGCGTTTCAGATTTATGCAGGTCAAATCTAGAGCAATCTTCCTGAAAATGAGAGACAGTTTTCAAATCCAGGTTAAAACAGTTCTGGGTAGCTGAAGAATTTTTTTTTTGATCTATTGAATGCACTGTGGCTATGTATGATATGAATCCCACATGCGATTTTAATGTGTTAATGTGTTTAATGACTTGTGTTATCTTATTTTCTTTCTATTTCCTTTATTGTTCGCACCTTGAAGAAAGCAATGTAATTATTTTTTTTTTCTAAAATGTAATTTCTCTACTAAAAATGATCAAGTGAGAGATTACCCAATGAGGTGGATTTCAGCTTGCTTCAAGTAGATAAAGAGACACATAAAGTGATTTAAATCATAAAATCATAAAATCTACATAAAAAAGTATGTAGATTTTAATGTTTATGATTTATGACTGATGTGATGTGGGTTGTGAGGCGCTTTGTGTTGCCTTGTGTAGGAAAGGCAAACATAAAGTGCTATAAATTAACATTATTATTTGCATTTTTATTTGGGAGACAGCAAATAGCTTGTATGGGCTGGTGCAGAATGGCAGACATTGGCATCAGCTGGACAATAAGTAAAGTTAAAGAAAATGTGCCCATTCCCACCAGTGTTAGTTAACTCCTTTAGCACTCCAGCCTCTTTCTGCTCTCCTGGCCCCAGTCCTGACTCTGCTCTTCATCTCGGAGCTGCACTTGGCACTATGGTATTCCCAGTATCAAAATGTTCCCTTAATGAGTCTCTGGCTCCCAGTCCAGCCCCCCCTTGTGGACATGTACTTACAGCTGTAGTAGTAGTGGTGTCCTGGCAGGAACTCAAAGCCCAGGGAGAAGGGCGTGAAGCGCTGGATCTTCTCTGAAAACCGCACAGGACCGAAGGGCGCGTAGGGGGTGTTGCACTCCCACCTCTTGATGGACCCTCTTGTCTCCACACAGCCCTGGAACGATGGCTGTCCGATCAGGTAGAGGGCCAGGGTCTCGGGCTGCTGCTGGTGCTGCTGCTGCTGCTGGGGGCCTCCGCTCTCCTGCTCCGGATAATAAGGGCAGTAGATGTCCAGGTAATCATTCAGCTTCACTTCGATGGACAATTCACCTGAGGTCAGTCTGAAAGACACAGGGAATCTATTAGAATACATGAATTTCCTCACATCCACTGATTTATCTTTGGGCATAATTCAAACCAGATGACAGGAATGCACAATGTCCTGAGAGCCACTGTGGTTGGATTACTAAAGTATCTATGAATGATAAAGGTATGATGGAAACTTTCCTGACCGTTTTGTCAAAATCTTCATGCCCTTACAGACTCAAATACTCAAAAACTGCAGTGCATAACACAACCCTTTTTCTATAATGCCAACAACACCTAGCAGACAACAGGGACACACTTCAGAGGTTTGAATAGTGCCAGAAAACTATGACATTTCTTTGTCCAGTTGTATTTGCACATATAATAATGTCATACAATTGTATCAAACCTATCTAGCACATTCGCCAAAAGATGTTCAGAGGCCGAACGACACCTCACAGGGCATTTCATTCACTCTGTACATGGTCATAATGAACTATGACTGACGCCACAGCTGCCCTTGGGCAGACTGATGGAAGAAAGGCAATTAATCTCACGAAACAACAGTTTGGCACTTCACAGCCACCCTGCTGTGACACATATAACATAACTCGGTGCTGGCAATAGATGTCATAGATAAGAGATCACAGGAATCACAGACCCTCTGTTTTTGGACATTCTGTAATTGTGTCATTGCCTCAAGACGGTGAGGAGAATCAATAAATTAATGCAAGCATGCATTATAACATCACATTGAAAAATCTACTGGTAATTGTCTAAATCCGGACATAGCAGTAACATGTACATGCTTCACAGAGAGGTTGGAAGAACCTTTTCACTGTGAGGGGAAAGTGCTTTAGTCGCCCCCAGTGAGACTGGTCTGTGCTCACCCTGGACAGAAGACTACACTTGTCTAGATAACTTTAGCTTTCACTCAGAGAAGCTGAAGCAAGTGAAGAGGCAAGTAGAGTGAGAAATGAGGGCAGACTTAGTCAGGTACAGCTGTACGAATCATAACAGCAAGAAAAATGAGACATACTGACAGTGACACAAGACAGGTCCCACTGTGTGACTGAAGACAAATGATTGGGGAAATCAGGTTGAGGCCAGAAGATGAGACAAAAAAATGAAGTTGAAAAGTTGCGTGAACAGGTGAAAAAAGTGCAGAAACTAAAGTTTTAAAATGTTTTAATTAGTGACCCCTGAGATTCTCTCTCCGACGCGCAGAGAGGAAGAGGAGACAGGACTTAATTGGGCTCTTCCTGGTTTCAGAATGAAGAGGAGGGCAAAGGGGCCGAGGTGCAAGTCCGACAGAGGAAGGACAGAGGGGTGACAGCGCAGAGGAGAGGGAGGGTGTGGGAGGCAGTGGAGAGGAACCAGGGCTGAGCTGAGGAGGTGAAGAGCTCTGGAGTTAAGCAGACAGAAAACAGGAGAAGCAGAACAAAAGCCTACACTTCATTTGAGACATTTCTCTAGAGTTTAACGTTCTTTTAACACACATGTCTCCGGGAAAACTATTTGATCTTGGATTTAAAAAAGTTACTTGCACTGCACTGGAGCTAGGAGAGAAACGAAGGAATAAATAATTTTTAAAATATATTTTAATACATGTTTTCCATGGCCCAAACGTGTATCATGTGACTTTTTTAAATTTATGAGACAAACAAAACAGAATTCTTTTTTTTCACATACATACATGAGATCTAAACCATCATATAATTTGGCAATATTTTGTTTGTTGTGGTTATAGCGCTCTCATCTCACAGCAAGAAAGTCCAAAGGCAATGTCCTGATGGTGCTCCTGTTCCCGTACCACTAAAACATGTAAAATAGGCTCCTCCCTCCAGGGGCCAGTCAAACAAATAAACTCAATCTGACTTGCGGAGAATCCAAACCTGATGTTACAGACGGAGGTTCAGCCTCATATATATGTGGACTAATGTAATCAAATGTTGAAATATATTGTTTTTGAAAGTATATGTGAATTTCTCCTGTGTGAGATTAATAAAGGACATCTTATCTTATCTTATTTGATATTTGAAGTCTCCTATGCATGAAGCCACCAAATATTCTTAAGGCAAAAATTAAAAGTAATTCATTCTGCTCCTACATTTATGGACATTGGTCATCTGCCCCTTATCGACCAATATTCTATGTGTGTTTTTTATCATTGCATTTCTTGTGTTTGAACTGTTTGATTCTCTGATCTATCCATTTTCTTCCATCCATTTTCTTCCCCTTAATCCATTTCTGGGTCG
>JAPMNZ010911071.1:0-13001 GCA_029875035.1 Pomatoschistus microps
CCAAACTTTACACGGACATTTGACTCTTAAAACACACATATATCGACATAGAACCATCAACATCTCGCCTCAAATAGCATTAAAAGTGACCGTGTCTTAATTCGTTTGTGTTTAAAGTATTTAAAAGATTCCTTTCGCTGCTGCTGAGACACGCACGAGAAGGCAGTGCAAACCCCACGTAACACCCGCGATCCTGATTGGTCGATTATTGTCTGATCTGATGGAAATGGTTTGGTATACGCTCGATCCCAGACCAATGTGGCTCAGCCAAACGCCTCTGGCGGAACATGGCGGAACTACATTGGTCTGGCAGAGCCAGGCTAATTTGTCTTACCATCCCCTGTCAAAGTCCAAGGACTGTCAACTAAATTTGAAGTTCAAGTCAGTGGACGGATATTTGTATACCAAAATGTTTTGTTTTATTGGACTTAATGCCACATTTTATTTATTAGTTATTTAGCCTGTATTACTTTCTACAAAGATACTGTAGAAAAATCCTGGTGAGAACTCTGACCAACATCAGTAATAAGTAACGTCAACAGCATTTGCCATTGAACTGGGGACCTGAAGCTGGACTGGGGACATGCATCTGTGTCTAATAAGTAAGTATAGACGCGAGCGAAACCCAGTTAGTTTCCCTTCCGCACAAACAGTGATAGTGAATGGAACTACAGACTCTGTTTAGATATAATATAGAAGGTTTAATGTATATAAACAGAATAGCAAATTACAGACTAAGCCTAGCCTAGGTCCCTGAAGATGGATTAACGGAATTACCCCGAATTCACAAAGCAGTGGACTCTTATAGTATTTAGGAGAGTCACAAGACAACTTTAACAAACCATATGCATCCCACGTGATATTGTCCTGCAACCCCATGATTTCGGTGCTAGTTCTCACATGAAGGTCCTATTGTCCTTATGACAAAGAGATGATCAGTTGAGTCAGCCATCAAGAGCTAGTATGTCCCATCACATTCTTTATACAGATGAATACTCAGAAATCTATGTAGAATTAAGAATTATATTAATAGCAGACACCACGCTACTCTAACGGCATGCTCGCTGGGCTCTCCAAAGAAGCTGTAATACATGTGCAGCTTGAGTCCTGACTAACCAGTTAGTACAATCACATTAGTCCAGTGCTCAGGTCTCTCCACCTACAGTATCTTGATCAAGATTCTTCAGAAGGACAAATGTCCCTATAGGGTCAAACACAGTACCTTAACTCAAGTAAACCTGTGGACTTTGGTTTATTTATTGTATTGCAAGGAAAGGTGCAAAAACAACTTTTCAACTTTTTTCCCTCTTTCCTCCACTCTCAACGTGTCTGAAAACAACTTTTATCTGTGAGAGAGGAAAGACAGGCAGCCAAAACCACCTCTGGCCAGTGAAATTGCCTTGTCACACAAAAGGAGCCATTATTGAGATAAATCGGCCCATTGGAGTCCATAACTAAAGTGTGGAGCGCTCCCGCAGTGGCACCTGCCCAGCACCTCACGTCAGAATGGAGCATCCTTTTGTCACTGTGTTCAAATGTGGACAAAGTCTGGAGTCAGCACACAAACTGTTTGAACAAGCAAGGTCACTGCACAATAACCCACAGCATTGCCAAAATCTTTAAACATGTATTTTCCTGCTCGTATGATGCAAGAGGTGTTAATACGATATACAAAAAGGCTGCAGCTACAGGAGAAAGTGCTGTAAGGCATACAGTCCCGCTGGTTCAGTGTATACTGCATGCCATGGAGTTTCTGGCACTTTAATATGTATAAAAAACAAGCTGAAAACTGTACGTAAACTATAGTCCTTAGTGCATGCTCCCAAAACCAGCTCTTCCCCATGTTGAAACCCCTGTACAAACTATAAAAACTATAAAAAAGTGCAAAATATGTGTTCATAATAAAATAAGTACTGTTTGTACATCTGTTTTAAGTATTATTATGCATAATAATTGCTCTTTTCTTTCAGTCTGATATAGTATGAAGCCTGAACAAAACTATATGGTTAATGGCCTATTATCCACACCGTCTTCAAGATACTTAACGTTTAAGTGTATTGCCCAAAGACACGTATGACTGTATTTATCTGTGGAAGGTGAACTCACACTGAACAACCTATGTGGGTTAGTTTACCAAAGTTGAAACGTGCCATCATAGGTTTTCTTATTGAAAACAAGAGTCTGAAACTGGCTTTTGCTTTCTACCTTATGTGAAATTCAAACATAACTGGTGTCTACACGTTTTGTCACTTTTTGGCCAAGTCCAACATGTCTCAAAATGAAGTCCTATTAGTCGTCTCATGCAGCTTCTGAGTTATCAAATGTGTGTGAATGTGATGAATAAAGAGGCCAAGGCAGCAGTACTGTGTCAGGCGAAATCTGCCCACTCCCTCTCCCATCGGGTAAGGCAAAGGGTGCCCTCTTTCTCTCCCTTTATTTCTCTGTTAACCAAAGCTGGATCCGCTCCCTAATTGGACCAAGCGTAGTTAATTGGGTTTGGTAACCACGGCAACAGGCATTCGGTCCGGAGATAATAAGCTGAAAGAGACACCTTCAGAGACGAGAGGACCAACTGACAGGAGAAATGTATCACAGTCACAACAGGCAGCGGCTCCCACACACAGAGGAATTCAACTGGAAATCAAATATACATGGAGAAGAAGGGTCAATTATACAATGGAAATGTGTAAAATGTGTGTCTTATGTTTCCTTTCTCACTATGAGAAATTAGACTTTTGACTTAACTAAACAGACTGTAAATATACAGTATATCTGACCACAAATACTAGAACTTCCTGTAAACTTATGGCTCATACTAAATAAGTTTAAATATGTAAACTTTATGAGTGTAAACATTTCATTCATGATTTTCATTCCTCGCCTGTTTTAAATCTTTATAAAATTGTTACTCTATACGCACCTACGGGTTGAAAATGAACGACTGTTGTCTTAGCGATTCGCATCTCAAGATCACCGATTGTAAATATGTATAATCATGGCCCGTAATGATATTCTAAATGGAGAACATCAACATGATGACCTTTGCAATTCAAAAATACTTTCAAAAAGTTTATACAATTACTCAATTACAAAAAAAGCTTTGATTATAATGTTATTGCCTCGAGTAATTAGTCATTTTTCTTTATGTTTACTTGAAACAGAGCTCACGCAAACAAATGGTTTTCTTTTTTCTGCAGGTGCTCTTCAAGCTCCTCGAGAGTATGTAACAAAGTACATGCTCCTTTCAATCCAATACAACAGTGTCAGTTGGAGCAGCCTAAATGTAAGGCTAAGGCTGCAAAGTGATGGATATTGGATTATCTTCACAACTGTATGTCCCAAATGGAAAGGCACCGTTTAGCTACCAGACAAAGTATAAGATTTAAAAGTGTAAATCTGTTTGTAATATTATTCACATTTGCATTTGATCTTGTCTTTGTCCGTCCACCAACGACGCCTGTCTGAGTATCTCCAGTGTCCTCAGAGGCGGAGCTAAACAGCCCACATTATGGGGGACAGCAGTGGAGGAAGGTGAACTTGAACGGGGCCTAAAGTCACACTGCTTTCATTTGTTTGAAAGGACCAGAGGTGCTCTGTGCACATTTGTTTGATTGGATTGTTGTCGAGGTGGTGAAACGTACGTCTTTATGTGCCTGCTGCAGACAACATGACAGACCACATCTTTCACCTGGGTAAAACGGATCATTGAGAGCCAGCGCTGGGTATTACTTAGTTACAATACATATAGTAATCTTAATATTGTAAAGCTTTTTTTTTCTTAAATAGTCATGCTCTATGAAGAATTACTTTCATAGAGTACTATAGAAGAATCATTTACTCACAAATTCATCTCCATCACTCCACCCTAAAAACAAATGCAACTTAATCATGGAGCATTAAAAAAAGGAAAGTGATGATGCAGTAAACATCTCATACACAGATCAGCAGCAGCAGCGTTGGCTGATTTTTCTATGATGTTAAGTTGTTTAAGAACTCATTGTTGTTTACCGCTATATGCACTCCCTCAAGATGGTAGAGAATGAGCGTGCAGAGATCCCATGGGACTTCCAGATACAGACTGACAAGATGGTAATGGAGAGCAAACCAGACATTGTGGTTGTGGATAAAGGGCAGAGGAAGGCTACGGTGGTGGACGTGCCAATTCCAAGTGACGGTAACATCAGGAAAAAAAAGAGCACAAAAAGCTCGAGAAATAGCAAGGTCTCAGAGAGGAGTTGGAGAGAGTCCGGATTGTAAAAGTGACAGTAGTGCACTTGGGGTAGTGACCCTGAAGCTGGAGGAGTGGTTACAGCGGACCCCAGAAACAATCTCGGAAATCTCAGTCCAGAAATGTGCAGTGCTAGTATGTGTAAATTAGATTTCTTTATTCGTCCCACAGTGGTTAAATTTCTAGGTCATCGTTGCGCACATTACAGCAGAGAAAAAGTAGAAAATAAGAGCACTCGTTGAATAAAAAGTATTGTATTACGACTAATGTAACCCCAAAGTAAGATAACTAAGAATGCATTCACTGCACCGTTTGGGAATTTAGGGCAATTGGTTTGTGCGATGGTGTATATTGATTAATCATCATCACAAACTATTTACACCCACTGTGCAGTACTGACAAAAAGCCAAATGCAATAAACAAATCTACCTTCTTTTGTGAACAAATATGTCAATTCTTACTTTTACAGTAAAATCCCTTAGTTTGGGAAATAAGTGCATTTCTGACCTTTCAGATTTACAGATCACAAACAAAGCTAGTTTTATCTTCCTTTCTATGCTCCGCTCCTTCAGCTCGTTCCACTGAAAACACAAATCCGTGCTACCACAGATCAGTTACTCCTCTGACCGTGGGTCTTTAAGGTCCCAGCTCTTCTGAGCTTGCAGTGTTTTAAATCCATAAAATCCAAAAAATACATTCAAATTTGGCTGAAGTCCTACAGCAGAAGCAGACAATAAAAAACCTCACAATTGGCAGTAGGCCCATATATTACATCCATGTAGTAGATCTACTGTGAGTCTTCCTCAGGCCTCCACCATCACTGGGCACAGCGCCTCTACAGGCCAGAGGCATCGCTTGAAAAACGTGTTTTATGAACATGAGCCGCACCAGCTCTGAGAATGAAAAAAAAAAAAAAACAGGGCCAATTTGTTTCAAATTTGACTGTAACTAGTGTAACAGTTCCACTACACTATTAAATAAGCATTAAGTATTCAATTTTTTCAGAAGTTATAATTGTAATGTAACTAAATATTTTCAGAGTGACTTCTGAAAACTTGGCTGTGAACCCATCAGTATTTCATTTATCTGCATCAGTGCCAAAGCCATCCCCAAGATGGTTCAAAGTTGTTTTTTTCTATAATCTAAATAATTACCAATTGGTTTAATTGGTGTAATCCATCAGCCGTCTCAAAGGATTTTACAGAAGTGTTGATTAAAGTCTGGCGTCCATGGAATGCTTGGAGTTGGAGGTGAGACACCTGTGGTCACACACTGGGAACAGATCACTTCCCAGTTCCCGGTTGTCAGTGTGAACTCAGCAGCAGAGCACAATACATAGATTGAGTTTGGGAAGATGAACAGGGAATAAAATGTGGTTTGGCAACTTGTCTATAAAGCAAAATCAGAACTGAATAGACTTGCATAAGTGTGTAGCACTCGGAGTAAAGCAGCACTCATCATTACAGCAGACGTTGAAGACACTTTAGTCAAGCAGGCGGGAAAATTACCCCACTTATGAGCAGCTCCTATACATCTATGGCTAGGAAAACAAACCAAAGTACTCGCTAAATACATGTATCAAGGGATGGTGAACATTTTAGAGCAATGACGTCTTGAATAGAGAAGAAACATTCAAGGCACTTGCTTTATAATACAGCCATAAGATCACAAAGTCTGTGACGTACAGTGTCCCCTTTTAGAAATAGTGGTGCTACTGGCATTTCTGGAGTGTGGGGTGGACTTTCTCTGACCGAATTTCTCAAGACTGACCTTTGCAGAAAGCTATAATGTTACCTGTGGTGTTCTAAATGCCTTCCATAATAATGTATGTACCGCATTCCTGTATTTTTAGAATGGACATTAAAAGAAGCTTGTTCAAGAGTGAATCTGCAGTAAGAAACGTCAAAGAGAAACAAGTATTTTGGTGGGCTCCTACTATTTGTTTTGTTATTTAAAAATATGATGATACTTCTTAACATCACAAATGACAATAAGCACTTGTCTTGAGACTGAAGAGACATAAATACTGGTGGTTTGTGCGTTTATTTGAATACATGTTTCAATTGTCTAACAAATGAATGAAGACATTTAATTAAAGACATTTTAAGCATGCATGACTTTGAACTCTTTAATTAAGATTTGTAATTACAAATGCGACAATTATCGCAGAAGACAAATCTTTGAGGATTGTTTTATTGAGCTTGTTTTTGGAGGGATTAGTTTTGTGTCATCAAAGAGACAACAGTGCTTCTGATAGATTTTAGATTAGTCAATTAGATAAGATTAGAAACATAACAAATGTTTTGCTTCATGTAAGGCTACAGATCAGTTAATGAATTATTTTTAAACCGTAGATTTCCAGGCTTTATGCTTTGTTCAGGCAAAAAACAAAAAACTAAACATCTCTACGGAGAATAGAATTAGGGGTCATTATGTTCAAGCTTCAGTCCTAAGTGAACCAGAGTCCCCTTTAAGTGAACTAATTAATAAAAACCTGCTTTGGCTGGAGAGATGTGAAACCACCACATAAGTGTTATTTGTGTGCTTTCACTTGCCCAGAATTACCATGTGTTTTGCCGTATTAGACACACTGGAATTTAAGACGCATTCATGAATGCTAGGTTGCTGCAGGTGAAGGCACCAGGCAGTGTGAATGGCATTTTCTCTGTTATTCTTGGCCTTAATTTTTAAGTGACACAAAAATACCAGATAATCGGGATAATCATTGTATTTAAGGGTAATAATGGTAAAAGTGCAATAATTATAGCCATTTCCAGCTGTAGCATTAATCAGCGTTACAGTCTGTGGTCAAACATTCTAAATCAATTGAATTATTGAACTTATTGAAATTATTGAATCGTATTATGAAGTCTCTTTCTTAAACAACCTTTATCAGTTGTGAAGTCAGTTATCGAAATGTGAAAAAGAACCCAACTTGCTTAAAGTTAAGTTGGGTTCACTTTGGACTCAAGTGTGTAGGCATCCTTCATTGTTTCAGACCCAAATAGGAGATAAAGTATTACTTTTCAAGTGTGTGTTCAGTATTTTGATCTACTTGTCAAACATATATTTTTGTGCCTGAATATAAAGGTCTGTTTGATGTAATATAAGTTTAGCATAAACATGTTGATTGAAGAAATTTTTATGGTCTCAAACTTCTGATGTTGTTGCTGATGTTTTCTTTCATTCAACTCCACGGTCTTGTGCAGATGGTTGTGTGTTGTTCAAAACTACAGCCTTTGTGCATTGGAAAAAGCCCTTATCAGCTGCTCACAGAAAAGACGGCATTCACTTCACAGGCCTCTCGCAGTTTCACGCTTGATTTTTGCTCAAAACTTTGATATCGATATCAGCAAGCCTCCTGCTCGACCTCCTCAATGACAAGAGCTTAACTCCCAAGCATCTGAACGTTTGTGTCATATTCCACATTTCTACCCAGTTCCAGAGAGAGGGGAGCGGAAACCCTCTCTCTGCATAGACACATTTGTTTTGTTTCTATGCAATTGATCAAATAATGTCAGATAAGTTGTAAAAGCCTATTTTGATGTGATAAAAAGACTTTGTGTGACTTATCTTCTGCATACAGTGCTTTTCATGGTCTGGTAAACTGCCAGCGAGGTATAGCTAAACTATGATAGTTTTGAAAATCCAACTAGATCCCCAAGATTTGCTTTAAACAGGGCTGTATTAAATGATCATTTAAGATCATGTGTAACCGAATCATCCCTCTCTGCTGTCACCAAGCAGCAGTTGTGGGAACGCTCTTGCGCAGAATATACAGAAACATGTTGCGATTAAATAAACGCTTTGTACTCATGGGTCCGCCACGTTTCACCTCGCCCTGTCCTCTGTATAAACTCACAGTCACGCACCTCCATAGTTCACATGCTGCTCAGAGCACACACCAGGTTCGTTTCATGTCATCGACTATATTCACTGCAGGAATTAAAGGGGAAATATGTAAAATAAAAACTAGTGAGAAGAAGCCAAGAAAGGTCCTTACTATTATAAAACGATACTTTATGGTGCAGCCCTACTGTAAATCTGACTTTGTTAATGCCGCTATGCCTTGAACTACCCTTACTTTACACATCTCATCAACACACATCATACACAAGCTTGGTATTTACCTGTATTTAGCACCTTTCATATCATTATTGAATCCCCGCTATTCAATCCTGGTGGTGATCAGTGATTAGATACTTTGGTCTCTGCTGTTACAGTTCTGTTTAACTGTGCATACAACTGAGGGATTGTATATTTTATATTTGTACTGTGATTATTTATGATTTTAATGCTTTCTTATTTTGTTCAGCACTTTGAGTTGCCTTGTGTATGAATTGTGCTATACAAATAAACTTGCCTTGCCTTGCCTTATTGTCTTTCAGTGCACTGTGAATTATTGATTTGATTCCAGCGGTCATAGACAGTGCTCATTCACAGAGCTGTTGTGTTTTGGGACAAGAATAAACGGTTAATGGCTAAAACAAATTGACATTACAGTGGACTTATCGGCAGTAGGCGGCAGGTAAAGTACGGTCCTCTGCATTCTTATATTGAAAGGTTTTCCCCTTGCCCCTCATTACGGTAGATAACAACTTATTTTGGGTAGAAATAATCAGTAGCTGTAGCCACTTTTGTAGTCTCAGTTACGTCATGTTGTCCTTGTCGCTCCCACATTTAGGTTACATTTCCTATATTTTATAATATTTTGTATCAAGAAGCAAGGGAAATTCCTTCCCTTGAATAAATTCTTTGGATTAAGGACGAAACATTTGGAAAACCTGTTGAGAAAACAGATGATAGGTGAGAAACCTTCCTTTGCTTCGACTAATCCCTGTACAACTGAGAGCTTATACAAACTTATCAAGAAGCTTAGTTGTTTAGAAACATTTACAACTCACAATATCCATGAAAAAGCTTGGACCCTCCCTCCATGGAAGCCACCAGCTGTGGAATGTCTGCACTTTCCTGTGACACATGTTAAAGCACTGTGGTAATGGTCTGGTTTCTGGCCTGGTCTGGTCCTGCCTGCCGGAGGTTTTGGCTTCAACTAAGGAAACTGCAATAATCTTTGGCTGACACCACTGCCACACCGGGTCCACTTCCACTCATTCAAAAGCTCTACAAATGCACCACACGCCGTCTCTTCCCCATCGCCCCATGGTTTCTGGACGTGTCCATTGAGGGCTGTGATCTCCACTGGGAATGGAGAACTACCCCGGGACTTGGCATCTTGTAATGTACCATCTATTCTACTGGAGGAGTGGTGAGTTGGGGGGGGGTCCTGGTATCGGGAAGGGCGTTTGGACAGCGTTGGGGCAGATGGGACAACTGGACATTCAGGATGGGGCCTTCTGCTGCCGTGCACGAGCCACATATGCTCCGGCCCCGCGGCTAACTTCCTTCTCTTCCTGGAGATGGAAAGTCTTGCAGCCAAATCCATGGAAATGCCAAGAATCCCAAAATGTGTGAGCAGACCACAGCGGACAAAGACTGAAAAAAAAGTGAGATTTAGAGGTCTATCCATTTTTGTGTAACGTATGCTTTTCATCTACATTTGTTTGTAGATTTGACAGGGAATAATTCGTATTTCTTTGAAGCAATTACTGTCATGTGGGAAACAATTAGAAATCATACTTCACCTCTGATATGCAGCCTGCGCTCTGTGCTGTTGTTAGCTTCGGAGCTAGCGTCTCACAATATGGAACAATATGGCACTTTTGGAAGTGGATGGCGTGACCATAGAATGACTGAACCGGGAAGCGCTGAGAGGACGAGACTTTCTTTTGGATGTTTTGCTGTGTAAGCAGTAACCGGTTACGAAGACACAGATTCAGGTTAGCCTTTGCTGTTTGTTGCGCTAACTCAGCTGTCGGTGCTAAACACAGACCTGTAGCTTTTCTCAAGAAAGTGGGGGCCAGTGGTCCGCTGTGATCGGTCACAATCAGAGACACGAACCACATTCTCTTCCTTGTTTCATAAAAACTCAATCTGAAATATAATGTCACGCCAGCACAAACCTGCGCTACTTATTCTTCAAAAGGACGTATGTCTCAAAGCACTGCATGGATATGGATTGCATTTTCGTAATTAATACGAAAATAAAATCAGTTAGTGCAGCTTTAATACATACTACAATTGTTTACTTTTTCAACATATAATTGTCAAATCTATTGATATTATCTCTCATGTTTTTACACTTAATGTGTGCATTCTCTGCTCTACACTGTAAAAGTAGTATTATATATATTTATTTTCTTGCATGTAAATATTTGGCTGGTGAGTAATTACAAAAACACAACATTGGGAGTGGCTCATTATCTGTATTCTGCCTCTCTGCCGCTGCTCTCCGGGGAGGGGAACCATGGCGTCTCGCTGCCCTTGCCAATACTTTGTGGAACAAACAAAGTTGTGAGGCAGAACCAGGAACTAATTTCATTAGTGGCTGCCATTTGTGACTGATTACAGGCTGTTCTGTGCAGCGTCAGAGGGCCCAAAGTTCTGGGAGGTTAATAACCAGTAACAATCAATTACGTAAGCAATCTGATATGATCAATGAGCTCTCGAGTGTGGCAGACAGCAGCATGAGCAGAGCAAGACAATAAAAGACAAACGCGGGAATTCCTCTCCAGCTGACTGTCCAATACCTGACTATTGACAGCTGCTTTAGGCCATAGGAGGGACCCGTCCACTTGTCCATGGGCTAATGAGGTCATGGTGGGCACCTCTTATTAGGCCTGTTTGGCGAACTGACTCCATGTGTTTTCAAATCAATCCAGAAATGATCACTGGGCCTCATCTGTGACTCCTGTGTGAAGGATTTGGAGTAGGGGTCTCCTCTTTCAAGAAGCTCCTCAAACAATTAAAAAATTACTAATCAATGATGAGTAATTATCATTTATGTTTCAGTTGTCCTCTAGTTGGAATTTCATTCTAACTGTGTGAATTAATGATTTTTAATAAATTATGGGTGCCCAAGAGTTCTCTATGAGCTATAACCACTGCTGACTAATTTCACAGTGATAGCTCAAATGAGGCTTATTGTTCCTCTCATCCTGCTCATTTAAAGGAGACTTCATGCTTTTTAAAAGCTGTGGTACTTAAAACTATGTACTATCATCTGTTTAAAGGAGCAAGGCTTGATTTTTTTGATTGAGTTCATAAAAATGTGTTTTACTATACAAGTTGTTTTAAAAACCGTAATTTAATTGAAAAATTGAGCTAATTGATTCAGCTTGTATATGAATTTAGTCCATTCAAAGTGCTGATTTGACTGTGCATGATGCAAAAACGAGGGCGGCGCTGTTGCAAACAGGCCTTCTTTAGCGTCTGCAGCACAGGTAAACAGAACAGCATGACGACCGAAGGAGGATCAATGCAGAAAGTGGCTATACCTCCTCTGGCCGGCCCAAAAGATGCAAAAGTGAGGAGGAGAAGAGGGAACTAAAGTGAAAAAATGATCAAAGAAGAAATCAAGTCCAGGTGAATATAGGTACATTGTATCCTCGCTGAGAGACCTGCGGGAGCGGGACCGCCTCGGACTAAACCTTGCAGAATCAGGTGTAGCTCTTTTAAATCATTCTTAACTCCCAATACAGTTAGAGAGTTTTTCTTCTAAATAAAATAGAGACCAACACTTTGGTGGTGGGGCGTTTGGGGCATTTGGTGCTCTGCTGTTTGTTTTCAAACAGGCAACAACCGGATTTATGAAGACACTGACCAATCAGGTACTTGGGTATACTTGATTGGTCAGTGTCTTCATAAATCCAGTTGTTGCCTCATTCTGCTTTATGAAACACTAATAAGATTAAAATACACAATGTGGTGGTCTAATGTGATTGCAAAATGTTTCCTTCTGTTGCCACATACAAAATATATCATTTATAAAACAAAAAATGAGGTGCCCCAGCTTTAGGCAGACTGATGCCAGAACGAACATTCATTTCAAATACATCAAAAGTGATTTTTTTTCCCATTGTGTAATTTTGTAAAAAAAAAAAAAACATGGCCATACCCTATCCATAATCATATCGAAAATGACTTTTAATTATGAAAAGCAGAAAATACTCCAAATACATCCTCGATTTTGCATATGTCTCATAAGTAAGTGGCTTAATTCATCTATGAACTAAGCTCCTGGGCCTGACAGTATAATCTACATTTGTTATATAAAGGGCCCAGTGGAGCGCCTGATCATTATTGCATGATACAAGACGAGAGTAGACTCCTCTCTGTGGCTCTGGCTTCTGCTCTCTGATTATTGTAATGATGTCCAGCCCTTTGTCCCACTGCACAATCTTACACTTCACTGAGGACGCCTCTGTTTTCTGCCACGTCTGCTGCTCCTGTCCTTCCACATCTGCAGAACAAACCCATAAATGGCCACAAATACGGTTCAGGAAATGGGACTGTGGGGACTTTGAACTTAAAACATTGCAACTAAATAAGTAATGTCAAATAATCACGGCTTATGAGTCTAGCTATTTCGCATTATGTATTGTACTATTGCCCAGAGCTAAATCTAACAATCCTCTGATTGGCTGAGTTTCCATCTAATCATATACTGTACGGTAGCTTGTCATAGCACAGAGTGTTGTTCGTATTTTTACTTCAATTAAATTCCATGAATTCTTGTATGGCCCTAAATCACAACAGTAGTAATCTTGGAAGAGATATTATATATTACTAGGGCTGGGACTCGATTAAAATTTTTAATCTAATTAATTAGAGGCTTTGTAATTAATTAATCTTGATTAATCACATATACATA
>JAPMNZ010911086.1:0-14262 GCA_029875035.1 Pomatoschistus microps
AAGTGTCTTGCCTAAGGACACAACGGCAGTTTGGCACTTTACAGCCGCAGCCGCCCCACTGTGGCTGATGTTCCCAGAGGTTAAGTGTCAGACAGTGGGAGTTGATGGTGAAAGCCTTGAGCTGGGCTCGAACCCACGACCCTCTGGCTCAAAGACCAATGCTCTACCAACTGAGCTACTGTTGCTTTTAGAATATTTATCTATTCTAAAAGCAATTCTATTAATTTATCTATTCTAAAAGCAATTCTATTATAGCATTTTAAAATTCTAGAATATTTGCGATGTAAACATTTGCAATGTAAATTTCGTAAAATTAAATATAGGGTCATCAAAAACAGACTCACGACCTGAGAAATAAAAACAACTGACTGTGGTACTCGCGATACTTTGGAGAGAGACTGTGTGTGCTGATTCACGTTCATGGGCGTGTCTGTTTTTATTTTCCCCCATCCATCACTGCCTCCTGGAGGCGGGCTTTTGCAGCTCAGTGCCACGCCATGAAGTGTTGCCACGTCACAAATTGAACCAATGCGTTTCGCTGCCTCTCGAGAACGAAAGGGAAAAATGAAAGATCGCTCTCTAACTAAAGCTTGAGGGAATCTATGAAAAAACTTCTTAGGGCATGTGTGTGAAGGCCAAATAGCTATTTAATTATGTTTAAAGCAGAGAAAAGTCGAAAAGCCCAATATGGCAGCTTTAATATTCTTCTTCAAGTGTGGTTCTTTCGGAGGCTGTGAATTTTCAGCATTTTCACAAAATCATATAAATCTTACATTAACACATAGCAACTCCAATAGAAATATCAATTTGAAGCCAGTAATGAGTTTAAAGCGATACATTATACATGCATATTTACCATCAAGAATGAACAGAAGTACCAGTAAAGTGTTCATTGTATTCATTTCTGAATTCTCCAGTGAGGAGTTCGTGGCATTTGAAGGTCGGGTCTTTCGCTCGTCTTGACATTTATCTGGTTTCTGATTGGTCGCATTCAGGAGTGAACCTCCGTCTTGTTCTCTGTGTCTCTTTCAATTAGACGCTGCGCCCTAGGGCCAAACATAACCTGCCTCCGGGCTTCAAATGCACTCTACGAGGGCACTACTCTTTAAATATGGGGCTTTTGCAAAGGGGTTTGGTGAATTTATATTTTCCACTAATTATTTCCTGATTGGTCTTCTCCTGCTTTTTGTCTTTTTTCTGCTATCAAATTATTACATGTTGGAAAAGTTTTGAGGTGATTAACAATATAACTAGCACAGAATAGAAATACAGGGGGAAACATCTGTTCCTTGAAGTTCGAATGCAGAGATTTGGGCTCGAGCTACTTTCAAAAACTCTCGCAGCACAATTTCACATTTTGAGTCATTGTGGAGTGCGAGGGGCACTGCATTCTGAGCAAGGCTACACTGGATAATATTATACAAGAAAAGGGGACAAAAATGTTTCTTCTAGTACCGACCTTCTCATATATTATCTGTTTTTATTATTAAGTAAGGAAGTAATTTTATTTATATAATCTCACAAAGCGCTATACAATTGTTGTTGAATTGTCACTCCACACAGAGATGGGAGTGGGGTCGCCGTACAAGAGGCCTATGCCAGAACTATTGTACATGTTTTTAGTGAAACCAGACCACCCGGAGGAAACCTATGCAGACACGGGGAGAACACGCAAACTCCACACAGAATGGTCTGGAGGTGGAATCAAAACCCAGGACCTTCTTGTTGTGAGGCACAAGCGCTAACCGCTGCGCCACCGTGCCCTCCAAGATGAAGTTTGAAGTTGTTCATATCTAATCTTGAAAGAAAATGTGTTTCATTCCTGTTAAGACAGAACAGAGAATACTGTGTGGTCATTAAAGTCTCCTTGCAATATGTTTATGATTGTGGTGAACAAAGCACTAGGGGAAAATAACTGGACTAGTACAATTTAGTCCTAGTCTAAACCTGGGTGCTCCTATCAAGGTGAGAATTTCAGGTCCGTTTGGATTAACTGGATCAAACTGTTTGTACCCACATAAACCAGATCCTATTGAGACGTAGCCAGCGGATGCATTGAAGAGCACAGGGGAAGGCCATGCTTGCACTACAAATGTACAGTATGTACTCAGACATATTCTGCTACTCACTCATTTTGTTCTGAAAATTGAATTAAAAAGTTCCTCACCGCACGTGTTCCATTGTTATGTTTGGTATTGTTACGTGAGACAAAAGAAGGAATTATGGTAAAATTACACTGCGGAAACTAAATCACTTACATTTGCTAAATGTTTGCGGAGAAAATAATTACAGTTCCAAACTTTGAGTGCTATGGCATAGTTACGAGTCGCCTTTGAAAGCATCACAAGCCTCATTCTGCCCCACAGGAACATACTCTGCCCCTTTATACAGTGAGAGATACCGTGTCTAATCCTGTATGTCTAATATCACAGGATTTTATGACCCCCATATTGCTCATGGACTTTTTGTTTCCATATTTGCACACGTCAAAAGTAACAACAGGGAAATGGCAGCCCGTGTACTGTGTGGGGTCTTCCACTGCTGACTGCAAATCCGATTAAAAGTGACTAAGCTCTTTTTGAGTGGATGGGGTTGACACTCTTTTTGGCGCAGGCCTTGGTTTCCTCTGCTTTCAGAACGTCAACATAAATGAAGACTAGTGGGACTATTCTCACATTCTTCAAAAGGCTTTTCAGAGCTTTTCTATGGGTAATTAAATACAGTGGGTTTGTTTGAATTCTTGTCTAAAGCTTGTTGACACTTGTACAGTTGATGAGCATGACCACCACCGAAGCCTTGTACATCATAATTATAAATATGCTGCTTTTGAGTCGGAACAGCTCCAGCCTTCAGCAATCAGAAGCTAATTCATATGCTGCAAAAGAAGGATTGTCAACAGATGTACAAAGTTCATTTAATGTCATGTTCATGTTCTATTGTGTCGTATGGATGGATGTTATTGCACAGTGACATTAAGTTTACCATCCGACTGTTACAGGTGTTTCAACAATAAAATCAGGATAAAAAGTGATAATTTTAGTGTCATTTATTAATTCAGAACCCCGGCTTCCACATTATCAATCGCTGGTCTATAACCTTGCATTTGTGTCAGTACAGTTATTATTACTGAATAATGTATGGACAGGCTATAGAAGACTTCTCAGAGACGTCAGAATCTAAGTTCGCAGTGATAAGTGCACTAGATCTATTCAATAACATACGGTTTTTATTACATTATATCAATAATAGCCAAACTGACAAAATGCCACATGTCGTATTCATTCATCCCGGAGGTGAAAAACTTGGGGTTGAGGCTGCTACTCTGCACCATTGGCCCCTCTGCCCACATTTAGGCACTATCAAATCAAACAGCTAAAACCAAATTAAGAACTAGCATAACTGGGAATGGCTAAAGGCTAGATTAATATTGAAACTCAAGGATAAATGGTTTCAGAGTCCCGGTTTGAAACATTTTCTATTAAGAGGTTCATTGGGTCGCTGTCAAACATATCACAACGTTTCAAAATGTCTAAGGTCGACTTCTTTATTCTTAGAGGAGTCGTCGAGTACCACAGCGACTGTGGTTTATGTTGGCGCAATATCCCCTTCACTGATTATAAAGTGAGTACAATCCACTTTTGTCATTGTCTAGACTGCAATATTGACAAAACTAAACATATGCCGTAAGATCAAAATGAGCTCCCAGAGATTATCCTTGGATGAGACCTGTAAGGGAAACATGTTGAATTGGTCTGCATTGGTTTGTATATGATGTTTTGTGTTGCTCCCTTGACAAAAAAGACTTAAATCTCAATAAGTTAACTAAACCTGGACCTGGTTGAGGAAAAAGATTTAAAAGTGTCTTGATTTTTCCTTTTTTCTTGCAGAATTGAGATTTCACTTTGAGGAACTTTGATAGTCCCACGAGCCACGATTGTGATTCATTCATTTGCACACATTATTTACACATATGCTTCAGAGGATCTGTGGCTTTAGCTTGCGGCTATATAGACTGTCAGCCTGGTTTAGACTGCCCTTTGTAAATGTGGAAGCAGCATTACTTCCCCATGTAATGCTGCTACCACCACATGCAGTCATTTTATGTGCATTTGGTAACAATATGGAATCCCATCTATGGCATGAACTATGACGTACACTGTGTTTTAAGCCCTATTACATCCAAGAAAAACATGATTACTGGGGTTATACATGTACAGTATTACTCACATGTCCACAATATAGAGCTGTGTTTTTCAATGTTACTGTGGCTTGAGATGTTTTTCCGTGTGCCTTGGGAATGATTCTAATATCTCAAAATTGGAAAAAATAATGTGAAAAGAAAATACTGTGAGTAGATTAGACAGACTTAGTGTTTGTCTGTTTTTCTATATGACACACTTTGATTAGAATGACTTATATTGTTAATAAAAGCTGAGTTTATTTTTTGTATCTGTTTCTCAAAAAGGTTGGGGAACATTGATACATGTATCCAATGTGCTATTTTGTTGTTAATAAAACAAACAAATTTTGGCAGCCTTGAAAAAAAATGTTTTTGATTATCTAAATTATTGTTGAAAATAAAATAACCTTTTCAATTCAACGGAAAAAATAAGAAAACAACAAAAAGCGGGGTATTTGGGTAATCGCAGGAATTGTCTTAGAAGCAAACACAAAAACAGGTGCTGAGATTTGGTGCATTGACTTGGTTGAACTTGTAAAATAGCAGCGCTCAACAGGACCTTGAGCAGAAAATGAAAACAGTGCAGTTTGGCACATCCAGTACTAAAATCCTCCTGAAACCTGGTTTGACCTGGCACAGGACAGTATAGAGTTATACAGGGCTGGGAATCACAGAGTTCTTATGAATATGTTTGAAATCAATACAAAATCAATGAATATCCACAATCTACAAACTATCTACTGACAAAGAAAATAAAATGTATTAATCATTTTGATAACTAATTTTATCTATAATAATAGCTTGCACACATTCAATCAAATTTGAGACAGTCATGGCCGCAGTTAACCCCTAAATAGTTTTGGTACAATCCACAGATTCTAACCTGCATTTCTCCCTGTAGATCATTGCTGCACGATATCCAGGACAAGTTGCTAAAAGTACTAGGAAATCATAGTGGGGCAATTCTAATTTAAGGAAGTGTTTTAGATTAGGTTGGATTCAACTTTATTGTCCTTCCAAAGTAAGAACAATGCAATGAAAAGCAGTTTAGCATCTAACCAGTGGTGCAATAGAGCAAGTATAGGATCATATGATTTACACAGTTAAATATACATGCAAATAGAAAGCTGCTATTTCTATATATATATACATGAATTACATTATATTACATTACAGTGTGTCTAACGTGCATTAACAGGGTGAGAGTTCAAGAGTGTGACTGCTCTGTGATTAAAAAAGAACTGTTTCTTAGCCTGCTGGTTCTGGCACTAATCAAGTTTCTCTATGCATATACAACATAATCAAATATGCTCAACATTTTCTGTTTTGCTCATTGTATAGTAAAGTGAATATCCAAATACATTTGCTATACAGAATGTTTTTTCTTTATCATGGATACTTCCAGTTGGTACAATGTCATTGTAATGAAAACAAGTCTATTAAGGTGTAGCTGTCGGGCCATGTTGGCAAATATTGGATAGATAGAAATGAAAGTAGCCAAACTATGATTTCATAAATGTTTAGTATGCTGTCAAAGGATGCCTCGTAGATGTGTTCCTTTTTTAGCCCAAACTGATACATACACCAAAAAAATTATATCATAATAAACACAAACGCCTTCCAGCAACAGCATCAAAGAACTTCTGCAACTATATTATCATCCTCCAACTTTTAAACTCGAAAAACTGACCTCTTTCCATCAAAGTTCAGGACTAAATTAAAACAGTCAGCTGACCGCATTTTGACCACTGCATTTTCTTTTCTACAATAGAGATTGTGCAAGTCTCATGTGATTGGACTGCACTTAAAAGATCCTATTTCACGCTTGAAGGGACGACACCCTGAGACTAAATCACATGAGATACAGTAGTGTGACGTTGAGTAGTAGGCGTTATCTGCATGAAGCCGTAATGGAACAGACATTACACCTGCAACACCTGCCTAATATGGACGCAGTGTTCATAATAAGAATCATTCAGTCTGCGATGGAGTCATGTGTGTGAGTGAGTCTTCATAACCAGTGCAAAATGAATACAAACTCTGCCATGTGCTCATTAAAGCTGCAGTACTCCTCTTTCTTTTGGGTTCATAATTTCCTTTGTCACAAGGTCGTGTTAAAGTGACATTTTGTGAACTAATCTAATCTGTCTTTAACAAAGTGAGAGCTGATTGGCTGAGGGACAGAGGCCAGAATTACATGAATAGGGACATTTTGGACAATTTTGGAAGAATATTTTGAAAATGGACTGTAAGCCATAATCATTATTATTAAAACAAATATAAAAAATAAAAGCTTGGCATGTGTCACTTTCCATGTAATGAGTCTATTGTATCATGATTTCATATTTTGTTGAATCACAAACATGAATTAACTATTGAATGAAATTCTGGTTTTCTGAGTTTCCCCTGTGTAGATATACAGATGCCAGGAGCAGAGAGTCGAAGCGATAATAAGAAGATCTCACTAAAATCTTGATATTTTGCCCCGAGGTTGTTTGCAGGAGAAGATATTCACATTGTGTTGCAATCTTTTTTTATTGAATTTGTGGTTGAGAGTCAACTTCAGACTAGGGAGAGTACAGGATAAGTGTATGGTTGAAGTTAGGTTTGTGGTTAAAACAGTTAAATTGGTTAAGGTTGGAGTTGTATTGAATGGAATGCATCTGTGCTGCAAGACACATCTACTCACGAGTACCAAGGACGTAAACCTGAACCAAGCTCAAAAAAGGTAAAATGAAAAATATATATAAAGAAATTTAGTTAAATCACAAATCAATGAGTTTACTGTTAATTGTGTAAAATGTCCAAACTTCAATCAATCAATGAATACTTTCTAAGTCTAAATGGAAGGGCTGTATTCCTGTCCTTGTGGAAACTAATCAACCATCACAAAGTAATGAATTTGTACAGATGTTAAATACATTTTAGTCCGAGTGTGAATAACAGGCATGGTCATTGTGATGAGGAAGCTCTCTCATAGTGATAGTTATAAAACAGAGGAGCCTGAGGGCCCCCCGAAGCCTCTTCATTTACTGCCTTACTCACGCTCTGACTCACACTTCTGTGAAAGGGACAATTTGTATCTGTTTGATTGAATTAGGAAAGACGTGCATAATGGAGATCACTGCTCGCTTCATCTAGTGAATAACAATCACACTCACAAAACAATTTAAGGCATGAACTGCAGATTAACAGAGACAAGAGTAAACGCAAACATTTATTAGATATTAGACATACTGACGCGCCACGTACCAACTGAGACAAAGCTGACAGTCCGGTTGTCTGACTACAACTGTTTCATCTCCAGTTCTAATAATTATGCTAATAGGGTCTAAGCAAACTCATCTCGAGTGAATCACAGCAGCAAATATTGAGCTTATAAGATATTTTCATCACAGCACAACACGACAAAGTCCAGAGCAAACAGGGAAAATACAATAGACATCATTTCCACTGCAGTAATGAGTAAGGAGCTCTGGAGCCATTCTCTAAGTCACGAACAATCAGATCACAGATGTCTGCGAATCCACTCTCATCTGCAACTGTCCGACGCAAACTAATGTGTGCAGCAAGAATGTACAGCCATGGAATTAAGGATTTGTGAAAGGGGTTCATGTACTTTGTAACACAAACCGGTGGGAGGATTCCTTGAAATTCATTCAACGTAAACTGCAACGATTCTTTTTTAAGTCAAGGAAGAAGTTGGGGTTAAACATCCACTAAACGAATGGATTAAGGAATGGATTAAAGATTGGATTAGAGAATGGATTAAAGATAAATTCTATATGGCTATAAGGAATCTCTCTGAATCCAATCTAATGTTACAGCCATCACGCATAAATACATTTTTTGATAAAACTACAACCTGCATTTTCACTTTGTAAAAGAAGCTTTCCAGAAAAGGGTGTTGGATTAGGAATGATAAGAATAAGACTTTAGTCAGAGTCCTGAATGGAGGCTCAGGGGCTGCACTGCTGACTGATGGGTCACTGGCTCATGCTGCTTTATACAACCAATACTGTCCATTCATCCATTTTCTTCCCCTTAATCCATTTCTGTGTTGGGGGTGGCAGTCAGAGCTGCACCCAGTCCACAGAGCACCAGCCCCTCACTGATCCTCCTGCAGGTGGGGAGTCCACAGGGGTCTTGATCTTTCAGCGGGGGCTTCAGGCAAAGTGGGGTTAAGTGTCTTGCCCAAGGACACAACGACAGCAGACATCAGAGGGAGACGTGAAGTAGGTCTTGCGGTGGGCTCGAACCCACGACCTTCAGGCTCAAAGGCCAATGCTCTACCAACTGTCACTGTCGCACCAGCTTCACACAACTCACTGTTTTATAATCATCGCATAAGGACTTCTATCTGCTGTCATTTGTATTATATGATATTTATGTAGCTTTGACTTTTCCTCAGTCAAAGTGTTGTCGGTGCTGGTGGCCTGCAGGTCATGGTTCTCTCTGCTCTTATCTTTAGTTTCACTTTGAGAACTGGACAAGAATAAAGTGTTCCTGGAGACTGCACCCTCTACGTCCGATCTTTAAAGTTCAAGTCAGCTGCTTCCATCTGCTTCTGCCCAAATATGTTTCAATCTCTCAGTGTTATGAGGTCCTAGTGATTCTTTCTCTAAAATTTGAATAATTAAAGGATGTGTGAGTAAAATAAGTATTACAACTGGAATCATTAGGCAGAGAAGCAAAAGAATTCAACTCATTTTCATTAATTGTTTTGCATATTTACCTCTGCACCCTGCTACGAAGGAGAGGTATCGTGATTACCTAGGTTGGTTTGTTTGTTAGTTTGAAGGTCCTTGCTCACTCTGCACTTTCCTTTCACACAAGAATAAAATAATAAAAAAATGTATAAGGAGAAAACTGTTGTTTTATTGAAGAATGAAACAAAACCTCTTGGAAGAGGTCTGTGAGGGATTTACCTTTGTGACACTTCACTACACTGCAGACACAATCACACTTTCTGTCACACCCTCTTTAATCTTTTCTTCAAAAAGAGTTGGTACTTGCTCCTCAGCAACTCTCATTGGAATTTATGAATTCCCTATGTTGAAAATAGTATTAGAGTGAACTGCTGCAGAATATACAGATGAAACTCAGAAAATTAGCTAACTATTATACTACAGACTCATTACACAAAAGTGAGATATATTATATAAGCCTTTATTTATTACAATGTTGGTAATTGAATGGCTGCTAATAACATCTTTATTTGTTATGACTGTAAAGCCATAATCAACATGATCACAAACAAAAGCTTGGAATATCACGTTATCATACATTGGTATTTCATCTGTTTTTCACCCTATTATCGTATCTTATTTTCAGATGATGTAATCAGGTCATTTTCCACAGTAATTAACTGTACATACATGGAATCATTTACAGAGACACTATAGCATCCATTGACCCACATTCACAACCACTTTCATCAAACATATTTATAACAGAAATCTGTCCACAGCCATTAGCTTCAGACTGCCTCTGTGACACTGTCCACGCTTTTACGGACCACAATACTTGCTCAAGGAAATGCATCATAATAAGTGACTCACTAATAGCTCATTAACAGTGAACCATCAGAGTCAATAAGTCCTTCCAGAAAAGGATCAGTGGTAACCAGCTTCTATGGTGGCTGTGATGGCTCTTATTGCACTAACAACGTTAAGGAAAATGGAAGATTCTACTGTGAAATACAACCTCTCGTTCACAGGAGTCCCAGCCCCAGCGAGAGGGGAGCTATCTGCTTTTAGAGGTATGGGAAACTGGAGCACCTGGAAGAAACCTATGCAGACATGGGAGAACATGCAAACTTCTCACATAAAAGCCCCATCTAGAGGTAGAATTGAACCCAGGACCTTCTTGCTGTGACGAGGTCTCTTATGGAACTCTTCATGGTTTCATTTGCTATTAGCCACCTTTTATTTACACGTAGTTTTACTCCAAATGGCAAATCAATTCTTGTATCTTTGTTACACTTTATTTCATGTTTTAATTTTAATTTACATCCCAGATAAGATTCATCCAGATTAATATAAATCATTAGCTGTGGCTCATTTGGAGCTTTTCAACACTTGTCAGCAGTGACATCTGCCAATTCAACAGAGAATTTGTTTCTGAGACGTGAATCTGCTTTGATGATATGCACAACAGGTAAATTACAGTAATTTCCAGAGAAAAAATAACATTTCCAGCCTCCTCTCTCCTGCAGGAACAGAAGCATATAGGAACATTGTGTACTTCTTCTCAGTCTGTGTGGCACATATGGGTGAAACTCAGAACATTTTTATATTATTCAAAAATTATTTTATTTATTCATTTTATTTATTTAACTTTATAACTTTTTTATTCATTACAAAAATGTAATCCAAATCCCAATGCAATGCATTAGTGGGGGACTAAAGCTTCGGGAGTGTGGGGAGGGGAGAAGAAAGAGCGAGCCCAGAGCTCACATTCGAAAATGTCACAAAGTGAGTTAGTGCAGCTTTAAAATGTGAACCCGATGATATGATATAGACTCATTTCATGCAAAGATATGTGTTAAGACGATGTTCGTTATATTTTTTACATTTTCTGAGATGTTTCATTTATTAGCCAGAATTATCGACATGAAAACAAATAAAGGCTTTACATGTCTCACTCTGTATGTATTGTGTCAAATATTTCACATTGTGAATAGAAAGAGTAGATAACCTTTATTTGTCCCACAGTGGGGATATTTCGGTGTTGCAGTGCACAAACAGGACAGTCGTAATAGCAAAGAGCACACAAAAAAGACACACACGACAATATTCTAATATGAGTTTTGCTTGATTATGTTTAGGAATATTTCTGTCTCATTGACTTACAGTAGTGGTCATATGGGTGCCCGATAAATCGATATTCTTTAAGCCCTATATGAATTTATCGTATGAATAATATAATGTTTATATTTCACTTTTGCGGCTTTGCTCATCTGCCTTCTCTTTTATGCGCTCGCCCCCGCCTGCTCGCTCCCTCTGCCTTTCCCCTCGTGCGTGTCTCATTCCCTTGCTCATTCCACACAGAGGCGGCCGCTTAGCTAGAAGCTCTGTCTGCAAACATGTCCGGAGGAAACAAACTTGTCTAAAAAATGCAGAGTGTATAATGTGACAGAAGCGCAGGTGGTTTTGTGTCATACCTGTATTGTCTGTGGTATTTCATACACCGTTGAACGTGGCTCCTTTTGTCCTAATTGAACAACGTGGATTGTTTCAGGAGACCGTAAACGTTACACGCAGCTAAAAACAAAACACAAACAAAGATGAGCGAGTCGAGGCATTATTTTGCATTATAACTCCTGCGCCTGTGGTTACTAACTATTAATGTAACCAGGGTTTTTTTTCTTAAATCTTGCAGAAATACTTTGTTCCTATATATGCACTGCCTTGAGTTGAGTAGTTGTATTTTTGAATGAAGAGAAGGCAATTTATTCTAAAGATAAATTACAAAATGATAAATGTGGCCGCAGCACTTTGTTTTGCAGTAGTTTTGGGGGGGTTATTATTCCTGTAAAAAATATCAAGAAATATATCATCTATCAGGGTATGAAAAAATATTTTGCGATTTTTTTTTTTTTATGAAGTGGTTATTGTAGGTGACTAACAGACCATGACTTGTTGGAGAACAGGGTTACACGGAGGACCCGGTCAAATGAAGATAATTCTCATCGGCACCGTCTTTCTGTCTTCAATACACATCAACGCAGCATAAGTCTCTCTGCTGTCACTTGTGCTTCAGTCGATCTTAAAATTCTGTTGCGGAGAATAGTGGAGCACTTAACGTGAATGACGACGACGGCTGAGGCCAACAGCTAATTGAAACCATAAAACGTGAGCAGATGCCAGATATCACCAAGTACAGTCTTTGTTGGGACGGGTAATAAAGCAGACAAGATGCTGGTTTTGCTTTGACCGCGACCTCTCTCTTGTGCAGGGATCAAACAAGGTCTGGTGTAACATTAGGTGATCAGGACTAAGACGCGTTTCTGGTTCATTATTCTCAAAGCCATAAGGAATGTCCAAGATTGAGAGCGATAAAAAATTAGTACGCAGTTTGCAAAAATTGTATATCAATAAAGTTGACTCAGCTGCTTGTATTCAAATATAATAAGTCACAAAGATTTCACAACAAGTAGGACAATGTTTTGTTAAGGTGGACTGACAATTATTCTCTTGAGAAAGTCTATGTGAAAGCTAAGGTCTTAATGCTAGTCCTAAATCACTGCTTCGTCCAATAGATGGTAGAGATGTTTTTGCTGCAGCCTTAACAAACAGTGCCATAAAATCTTATAGATACGAAGAAACTCACTTTTATCTGTTATCTCTGCGCCTACTGCTCCCTATGACAGACTAGTGAATCTAGACACTATTTATATTATAACAAAACAATGATAAAAAAAAGAAAATCTCCAATATATTTCTCAAAGATAAGAGGATAAAGCAAGGACAATGTGCTTTGTCCTGACATGGATTATGACACTGGGAGTTTTAGATTTTTCAAATAAATGCAAAGTAGAAGCCTGTTACTCCTGATGAAACATTTCACAAACTAAATACAAGCTGACTGTGTTCATGACTCCATCCCATCATGTCTCTGCTTTGCACCTCGGGTGTTACACGTTGAAAACATGCTGTGTGTGTAGACGAGGCGCAGAATGCTAAGAGCCGCAGGAGCTTTCACTCACTCCCACTCAGCCCCCAGTCACGGCTCACATGTGCCTTTGTGCTCATTTAGGAGACACGCCACCAACCAGGCCTTGGTTATTACACTGTCCTTTAATGCTGCCGAGGAGACAGCCGCTCTGTCCTCTGAGGGGAAACCGTTTATCATTTCTCTACAAATCTCTGATATCAGATAAAATGACAGATGAGTACGGCGACAGGGCGGTAGTGGCTCAGTTGTTAGAGCATTGGTCTTTGAGCCTGAAGGTTGTGGGTTCGATCCCAGGAGACCTTCTCCACTGATGTCTGCTGTCATTGTGTCCTTGGGCAAGACACTGAGTCCCACTTTGCCTGAATCCTCTGCTGAAATATCAAGGCTGTGGTCACTAAAAGTTCAGGAGAATCAGTGGGGAGCTGGAACTTTGTGAATTGGGTGCATCACTGACTGCGCCCCCGACACAGAAATGGATTAAGGGGAAGAAAAAAGGTGGGCGGATTGTTCACATGAATATGAAAGATTTAGATCTCTCACTTGTTTTTTCTCTATACTCTGAATGCAACAAATGTTGTCTACATCAAGTTTGGAAATATGTAAATATGTATGTAATGTAATATGGCTGGGCAACATGGTGAAAAAAACAAAATATGAGTCCTGTAATGAGCTACTTTTGGGTATTCACTGATATCATTTTTAATTGAAATAATTCCACTACAGTGCTCAGTTTCTGTCAGGGATATCTTGAGACATGAATGGGACAGTTGCTGAATGCCCATACATCCATGACCCGTGGCTCTCGGAGTCTCAGGTCTGAAACAGAAGCAGCTGCTGCAGCATCAAAGACACACTGTTTGAATTCTCTCACCAGAGACAGTGACATTGCTTTAAAATGGGGTTACATATTTGCAGTGACTGTGGGGGTCCAACAGAGAACAAAATTAGCCATAAAAAAACAGGTGAGTAGAGAAGCAAAACTGTGTTAGCTCCTTTTACTAAAGGTACTTAAAAAAGAGTAAAGTTAGTTGTTTGTCAAAGAATGTTACTCATAGAAAGGTTGAGACCACTTTTGGTTACGCTGCCATTTATATTTAGGCTTCTGTATAAATGCTCCTTTATACACTCTCCACGAGCTGCTGTTTGTGAGAGTTGTGTCATTTCTAAACTGTCCCGTTGTTTTCTTGATCGCCCACTCTCAGCCTGCACTGCCCGAAGAGCCTAGAACTAACCCTCACCTTACATTATCGTACCATCATTTTCCTCACAGTTTCCATATCATGACTCAATTTTGCACAAAAATATGAGAATGAGACAACAGAAAAAACGCCAATTCATCTTATCCCTCAAATCTGATCAAAATTCTCTCTTTAAACCATTCAATCCTTTCAAAGCTATTTTTT